>JADDOH010004988.1:0-55528 GCA_016648135.1 Agrypnia vestita
TTCTGATAAACTTCGTTATATGTACGCTCGTAGTGACAATTTGTCCCGGTTTCCTCTCTATTCACTTACGCTGGTCACTTACTAATACCGCGTGTTGCAATATCAAGAAGCTCTGAGCACACTGTATGGTCACAAACTGAATTTATCGTCATGTCAATGTCTGAATAGCACCACTTCTTTTTCAAACTTTATACAATCAATTTGTAAATAAAATATAATATATGGTCTTTATTTGAAAATATAGAGATTAAGTGTACCAAAGATAACTCTATTGCATGAAAACTAAAATATTATGTTTCGGGGTTATAATTTTTTTGATATTATGACAATATATTTGTTCATTTTTTTAAAGGAAATGCTTCAAGAGTGAATGGATCTATCATAATAAAATTGATTAAACGGATAAGAAAATAAGTTACTTAATTAAAAATGTAGTATATGTAAATTTTTTTAGTTGTAAACACATATTATTAAAAAATATAATAATATGCACTATTAATATTATTACTATTTTTAAAACGGAGTTAAGTGCTTGTGCATAAAGAACTGTCTCAATGTTTTTCTGGGAACGAGGATTGAACTAGGTATATGGTGAGCGTCTAACTGCTAAGACTAAACGAGCACATCGAAATGTGTTTTATCGAGCATTTTTCGACATGAACGACAAATAACTATCATTTTTTTGTAGTACCATGTACGCGATGTAGAACAATGGTAAAATTAACAACGAAAAAAATTCATGGATCATACTTTACGTCATTAATGACTATCGACAAGTTGACATTTTTCAATCAGTATTCATGAAGGAAACATTTTTTGTGGCTTCATACTTACTACTTATTACTTATTATAATAATAACTCGTACAACAGATTTTTGCGTCATTCTCAGTTTACTGGATGATAATAAATTATATTTTGACATTGTGTTTAATACTCTTCTCGAGAGATATTGTTTATGTCAGTCAAAGTGGCTTACATCCAAATACTTTTTAAATTGATTTTATGGCTGAGAAGTAAAGCCTGGATTTTTTAGGGTTTTGAAACCGTATTATCAATATTTGCCTGCATTATCCAGAACTGGCGAATAAATTATTATACAAGCACAAATTTCAATCCTTTATGATTTTATCCGAAAATTCCGGATAGTCTACTATATCCCCTTCTATATCGTCTTCTATAACACATAATACATAATTAAGGTACTCTTCGAGTGTAGTGCTGATATATGTAGGTATATGTAGTGCTGATACATGTGAGATCCGTGGTTCGAGTCCCGGTAGCAGCCAAATACTTTTTCGTTGATTTGATTTTTCTGTATGTCTTTTCTAATCGATTAATAAATTTGATTTCATTGTACAGACATGTAATTTTACAGTAGGACAGATTTTGTCAAAGTATAGTATCACATTTCAACAGCTTTATCACCAGGTCTGATGTAATGAACGAACAAATTAAATGTGAAATTGCAATCTAAGAAGAAATTGTACTATCAGCTGATATCCAGAATAAACATATAAGTACTCGTATATGTATGATATATATATAAAAAGTTATTTGACGGGTAAGAAAATATTACTTTAGTCACCATATTAGGCTCCAAAATAATATTAATCTATTAATCCCTATTCTGAACCATTTCTTTTTAGTCCTATATTTTTAAGACAGTTTAAGTATTAAATGCTGTCACGATTTTGCTTGTCTGTGGATTTCTATGGCGTTAATACACAACTAAATGCGTGTGGCTGGTCGATCCCTTTTTATAGGTTATCGCATTCTCGATGATTTTAGAGTTTATGAGAATAATCTGGTTGATTCCATATTCGTGTAGCCCATTTTATTTTTATATTTTTGTAAACTAGTGAGATGCTTATCTTACAAAAGACAAAGAAAGTTACAAAGTATGGAGATCATTATTGTGGCTTATATACCAAAATTAATTGACTAAAAATGGCCCAAAGGTACGCCTCAATAACGTCCATTGCATGCTCATTGTATTAGTCAATATTTATGTCTAAGACACATAAATAAGTAATTAATATATTTTATTTTTATAAACTTAAATAATTTTTAAAATAATTGGAATACTTCGATTAGGGAATGCTTGAATCTAGAAAATAAATAAATTCCATATCTTGAATTCTACATTTAATTAAAAAAATCCTATGATTCTCGAAAGGGAGAGCAGTTGAAGGATAAATTAATTATCTAGAAACTCGAAAAGTGGAAAGTAGATTTTCAAGTGCCCACCCAATTATTCTCTAACGATTAAGTCGAACATAGGCGAGATAATAAAGTGTTTTAGATGTGAAAACCGGCCAAGAGCTGTGCTGGTTGGGTGAATGGGAGATATTTTTACTAGGTTGATGCGTGTTTTGGGAAATAAAGCAAAAATACGAAAATATATATTCACATTTACCTTGCCCTGCTCCAGGTAATATTATACAATAGATCCGTACCTACCGTATATTTCGAATACCTACCATTAAATCCATACTCGTGAATAAAAATTCTCAAAATAATAATAAACAGTCTGTTTGGTAATGGCCTTACAAGCCGAAACAGCTATCATATTTAAAATAACACTTTATCTGCAGAACTTAAATAATAATAATATTAATTAAAATTTAATTTATTTTAAATTTCATTAAAAATAAACATGGAGTAAAACATGGAATAAACAAACTAAACACAGAAACCATAAATAAATTAAATGATTCAAATGTGATGACAAACCCCAACATAAGATATTTTAAAATTAATATTTCATCAATTTTTGTAATACACTACATAAACAAAATATAAAATATTTGCCCCAGCCCAGAGGTATCCTGGTTAGGCTGACCTTATTATTATTATTTGAACAAGTGTGCAAAAAATGTATCGATTTTTTTTTCATGTTTAATGAATTGTCAAAAAAATAGTTTATATTTATATAATTAACCTGTAATGTATTTTTTTAAAACAGTTTCATTTAAGTAATTTATTTTCGAGAAACTATCCTCAAATCCGAACAAAATATTTGTAAAAACATTATACCAAGGTCGATGAAGTCCATCATGCTGCTCATAGCGAATTTTTTTGTGGAAATATATTTAAATTTAATCACGAATCTATCTTAAAAACAGAATCACATCAAATCAATCCAGCACTGTTGTCAAACTTCATTTAAATCTTGAAATAAAAGGTATATGAAATTTACAAAAGACGGTCATTATTTATGCAAAGTAAAAAGCTTTTAGACGTACAATACATTGTTTCTGCAGGCAAGATGCTTGTAGACGCATAAACAATTGAAATCTCGTAAAATCCCAACTGTGGAGAGGCAACATCTGTTACTTGAACATTTAGACAAGAACCATCGCCATTCTTTCCTGAGAAATCCGTCTATTTGGAGAACGATTACGTTTTCGCTTTGAATTAAATTCATCTCAGCCGGCGTAGACATTAAGTCAGCACGGTCCGAAGGCGGAACGAATATTGTTCAATTCTTCCACATTTTGTTAATTTAGCTGGAACTGGAATCGTTTCCCCCGGTGCGGGATTAGCCGAGGCTTACTGGACGTAGTTGCGAGCCTGAGACCGCTGCCATGGTGACGGGAGAAACCGCACTCCCAAAAAATAATAGAGAAGGTAAAACAATACTCATTGAAAACCAGGTAGCGCCACGATCCGGGCGATAACATTAATCGAGAAACCATATCGTGAGCGACGTTCGTGCTTTCGGGCAATAAAGTGGGTATTGCTTATATTTTTGTTTGGAATTGTGTTGAAAAAATATGACCGACGTAGAAATAATAAAGGTTTGCTGATTACTTTTTGTTGTGTGTCACAGATTTAATCCCGAATATTATGTAGAGCGATAATATTTGAGGTTTGTGTTCCAAATTTTAAACGGATCAAATATTTAATTAATCTTATTGAAAATACTTACTGAATCAATATCGTGCATTTCACAAATGTGTAGTAGACCAATGTGTGTCAATGGTAATAGTTCTGTAAATGAGTAAGACGTGTCACACCCCCATGACAAGTCTACAAACCTATGACAAGAAGTTTATCGTTTTAATAATTACCCGGTCAAAAAATATCACACCCACGCCCAAACCCTGTTAAGCTTAACAAAAAAAAATCACAACCCTAATCGAACTATATAAATTTTGAAGACAGAAAATACGGTCTTGATTCAATTATAATTCAAATCATTTAGGTACATAATATTTCAAGATAATGCTATTTTCAGTTGATGTAGTAGTAATAAATATTTAGTTGCAATTATCCATATTATACAAATAATGACGCACAATAATACAGAAGAAAAAAGAAAATACGGCTATGATTCAATTATAATTCACATCATTTAGATAGATAATATTTTAAGATAATGCTATTTTTATATTAATATTTTTATATTTTTATATTCCCCTTATATTAACTAGTGGCGTCTGCTTGCTTGACGAAAAAACTTTGGATCGATTTTTAACCCTTTTCCCGTGATCCAATCGAGCTGAAACTTTGCAAGTAGACTCGTGGCGACGATAAAGAATATCTATCAAATATTCGTTAAAATAAATAAATTATTGTAGTATAATTTTGGATTTTTCAAATTTTTGATGGTTTTTTCATACAACTTACTGAGTGTATGGAGATTCCGACGCATCTGGTAGACACTAAACCTGATTATAGTATAATTTTGGATTTTTGGAATTTTTTTATTGCTCCTTTTCGTAGCGTCGCCCGACCGAAGCCCAACGCGTAAGTTAAGCGCGAAACCATTTTCCTTTAGTAAGTGAGAAAGGGAATATCATAAAAACTTGGTTTTTATGGGTTAGTTTTAAGTTGATGTAGTAGTAATAAATATTTAATTGCAATGTATCAATATCATACTTATAAATTATGATGCACAATAATAAAAATATAATGGTTTACTACAAACATTATTTAATTTCTTTCTGAGGATTAAATCTTTGAATCCAGTTATCTCAGAATGTAATTTTTTGACATGTCAAAGCCTAGAGGTGCGTTGTCTCCAATTCATTACTAAGCTAAATTTTTTTTTACATTTCTTGAAACTATATTTGTAATACGTACTTACTTATCATCACCTGTGAGGTCACAATTAATCTATGTGATTTACTCAAGTCTGGGTGTTTTGTGATGTGTTTCGCTTCTGTAATGGGCTTCTTGGCCTGTTGAAACGTAAATAAATAAATTTAAAAAATCACGCCATTTCCCGCAGGGATAGATAGAGAGGATAAAGCGCCACACTCTTCTGTCCTGAAACAAATCTCGCCTCATTTACACATCTTCCCGTGCAAGCTCGATGGTTGTTGAGACTCTTAACAGGATCATTTTCTAGTATCTGGTTAATTTGGTCATGCCAAGTTTTCCGCGGCTGCCCTCTCTTTCTGGCACCATTAACACTAACATCATATATCTTTTTTACCATTCCTTCTTTATTCATTCGCTCAACATGCTCAGACTACGCGAAGGACCCTTTTTAAATTCGTTTCGTTATGAGATAGATCTGCATTACATTCTTTCCTAATTTGTTCATTCTTTATTCTATCATAAATAAATGAACATTATATACTGTATACGCATGTTTCTGAATACTTCTATTTTCGTAAGTAATATGCTGTATCGTATGTATTTTATTATGCATTGTAATATTTTCACACATATAAATTTTTTTCTTTGTATATAATTCATATCCCATTGCAAATTGCATTATTCGTTCAACGCAAATGATCACCATATGTTTATTGTAATACAACTCTAATGCAGTTCTTGCACTTTTATTTAACAGATAATTATTTAAGGGAAATTGGGTCACTAATGGATATTAAAAGGGTGTCAGGCACATGATGAATACCATCTCGAAAAGACGTGCAAAATGGATGGGGCATATTTTACGCCATGAAAATCTGCTCAAACTATACTGGAGGGGATGGTAGAGGGAAAGATTGCCAGAGGGGGCCCTCGCCGTGAATATCTTGAGCAAGTGTGCCAAGATATGAATTGTGCCTCCTACACAGTGCTGAAGAGCGTCGCCGGAGACCGAGCAAAATGGAGAAGGAGATGTGCTTTGCTGCAAAGCAATCCCATGGATTGAAACCCAGGAAGGAAGGAATTTTCATTCACGCAAGGAAAATTTTTATCAAGAATTTAGACATATCGTAAAACATGATTAGAAAAATAATGAAATATTTTTTAGTGATTTAATAAAATGTACATGCTTATTAAAAAATATTGAGTATAATAATTTATCTAACATTATAAAATATTACTTTTTAAAATACGGATAAAAATACAACAGGAAAAATAATAAACATAAATTCGCTCCATTTTGCTGAAGAAAGATGCTTCAGGTTATTTAGGTACAGGAGAGCAGGCTTAGGCTTTAGGAATTTCCTAAGGCATTATGTAAAAAGTATTTTAAACCGTTGACTCTACGTAAAAGAGAACGACTCAATAAGCTGTTAAGTACGAAAAAGTGGAGCGCCTACGTAAATAAAAGCGAAAAAAAAAATATTGAGGAATATAAAATTTTAATACGTGGTACTTAGAAAACATGGGACCAAATAATTCCAAGAGAGCGCAAGAGAGAGAGAGAACAAAGTTTGAAAGGAATTAAAAGTTTTTGAATTAATAATTTATACCTATTGAAGCAAGCCGGAGTGAAAGTCCCAAAATACGCCATGTCAGAAATTTGTGGTGGAAATCCGCAAGATGGAGATAAATGCTGTACGATGGCAATAGATTACCGTTATTTGGTTAACTGTTAGCAAATTTGTAAAAATATCAGCAAGCGTGCGTCTCCGAGGGCCAACATTCTATTATACTCCCCGCCTAAAATAATTCGGTGTTTTAAATACCTTGGGAAGGGTCTTAATTTTAAATCACACAACAAAGGATCAAATAAAAGGAACACGCCAATGAATAAAGGAGATAATAATTAAATATAGGAGTAAATAAAAGAACAAAAGGAACCATGATATTATAAGATTGCTCTCGAGCCACCAGCTTATCAATGTCAATTGCCAAACAGTCATAAAATCCTTCAAAGGCATAGCTAAATAAGTAATTTCTTCAACAACTGCAAAATATCTTTGTGGTAAAATTATTTATATTAATAACAAGAAAACACTTTGTATAAATCTATACACTTCAATAAAATTTGACAATTATCACTATTTTAATTCGAAATATAGACCTTAACAAAAACAGAAAATAAATATATGGGAACTGAATAACTAATGTAAAAACAAATTTAAAAGGTTAATATTTACAAAGAAGAACTAATTATTCATATATAATGTTTAATTTGCTATTAAAATTTTTTCTAATAGGCCGTTGGCCCCAAAACATGTAGATACTTCAATAAAAAGTAGTTTGTATACAGTGTTTTTTTATTATTAGTAATATAAACAAAAAAATAGTTATCTGATTTATCTGAAATACTTGATTTTAACAAAAATTTGGGGGTAACCACGTACAACATGTGTAAGAAAGACATACGGTAACCGAAATCACATTAAAATAGTTAAGTGCTAGGTATGTACATGGTTAGGACAGAATAAATATATACGCAGAAATAGGAAAACAGCATACTTAGTAATAGTAATCTGAGTGGCTTTTTGATACGGTGGTTAACACACTCGTCTAATGATCCGGTAATCGGGGGTCCGAGTCTAGATCCAGGGTAGTACTATTTTTATAGCGCAAGCGCTTTGCTTAGTTTAAAAAAAGTAAGAAATTGATGCGACATGTATTCCAAGTACACAACTCTATTAAATGACAAAAAAATAGGGCGATATTTTATGTATGTTCGTGACGAATCATTTCTGTCCTATGTTGTTTTCTGGTTGTTCTGCCGTGTGTTTCCGATCTCTTTGGCTGACAATATTTTGTGTCAGAATAATTCACGTCTCCACAATTACCAATGTAGCATACAACCAACCTACCAATTTTCATTTGATTTGAATTTATAACGAATTTATATGAGCGGGTCAAAAGGTTCAATTACTGTAGTCAAACACATCGCGAGAGCTACCCGGGCTTGAGAAAATCACACAGATGTATTGTGACCCCACCCAGGACTGAATCCAGAACCCCGTATATAAGAAGCCGCCTCGAAATTTTTATCAAATTAAATTAGTTAAATCGGTAAGCAGCAGTCAGATAAATGCATGGCACCAGTGTGTCGCGATACTTCGGGAGTCTTGTTAATTCTGTTTTTAGAACAATAAATATAACAGTGCGGATAATTAAAGAGAATTTATTTTTCCTTATCGTTATCGGTCGATCTGGCACAGAACCCATTATCTCACACCCCTGTGCGGTAAGCATACCAAGAATAACATTATTTTGTTTCTAAAACATACACACATTGTTTAGACTGCATTGTGACTCTCATTGGGTGGCAAAGTAGATATTTTGCAAACAAACTAGGAAACTTAACGAATTCATCAACACGGATCGCCATTTTTTAATGTTTCCGAGGTGAGTTTGTAGAACTACATAATCATTTGGAAATAGAAAACTTGCTTTATATTCCACTCCTTTAATTTAAATGAGACGTGTTTTTTTGTAAGAGGACATTAGCAATCTGAGAATCTGAGAAAGGTGAAATGCTTCTCGAGTAAATGAAACGAGAAGAATAAAATAAAAGGTGTTTTTTTTCAATTTCATTTCATGGATCGTCTCTTGAACATAATCTAAACATGACTACAACTGAGATTCATATTTCTGAAAAATCTCATAATTATATTTGAATTGTAGACTTAGTTTAAAGACTAAAAGGAATGTGTTTTTGATTACGCATTTATATCGATTGTTGCGCGGTTTGATCGATAATCGTTCGTAAACCTTTGTTTCGTTTGGAAAAATATTAAAAATCTTATAATATAAATATGAGCGAATACTTTACGAATATTTTTTAAAGTATTCGAATATCGAATACTTAAAAACAGACGAATATATTCGAGGTTCGAATATTCAAATATTCGGATTGGAAGCTCTAGTTAACAAATGATAGTTTACGCAAATAATTTTATTAATACTCGTATTATCTGTATAAAGTCCTGACTAATTTGGTACTGGAAGTGAAATAGTTCATAAGAATTGAAAACCAAATGTTGAAAAAAGTCGACAAAAACTACGGACGAATTTAAATTTATAATTGTTATTATCTAGATGTACGTACGTAAAAATCACTCAATATTTTGATGCTTAAAATTCGACCATAAAAAGATCGAAGTGTATGAGGTTTCATCACTATAAGTGATGATATCTTATTTTACTCGCTACTATATTTGATTTTTAATCCGAGAATATCTGTACATTTTTCTCAATTAACTCGTCAATTTACGTCTTTTAAAGCACTGCATAAAAAGTTTATTTTATTTATTTTTTGAAAATTTTTATTTATCGGATATTTTTAAACTTCTAAGATATATTGGTATATTTAGGACTATTGTTTTTATTATTAATAAATTAAATTAATTTGTATTGGTCACTTGGAGTAACTCTACGTCTACGGTTTCGATACCTCTGTATCTTCGTCAGGACGGACGCATACTAACTATTCATTGCTTATTCTAGCAAACCAATCAATTTTTGGAAGGGGGAACGAAATCAATTTTTGTTTGTTAGAATAAGAAATAATTAAATATAATAAATAATGGATAGTATGCCCCCGTCTTGACGGAGATACAGTGATATCGAAAACGGTAGACGTAGAGTTACTCCAAGTGGTCAATACAATGTTATTTAATTAATTATTAATTATGTCCAACCAAAAAGTTAACGCAATAAAAATCAAAAATATATTTTTATTATTTGGATTGCAAAATAAAAAATGGGATAAATATTTATTAAATTTTCTAAACGATATGCTGCCAATGAAAAAAAAGTTTATCAAACGGTTGAAACAAGGTATCGAAAGTACAGTTAAAGGAATGCCGAAGAACAAAAAATGTGAAAAAATTCAAATAAATCATATGTATCTACTTTAAAAAAATATGCCTGCACCTGCATATTCCCGGTATTAAGAAAAGATCAGCACCGAGATTCCCGGGAATCCTGGGAATGAAGGCACTAATAACACCCGTCTCTAATAACACCCGTCTCTAATAACACTTGTCTCCAGCATTATTATTTCGAAGATACTTATTTACTTTTGGGCATGTCGTTTAGGTAGGCTATCCAGGCTCCGCTGCATACATACAAATTTGAAAGCAAAAGTGTGAGTCAACTTAATTTAAGTTGCTAGCTTGATGTCCCTGTCATTCCATTTTCGTGTAAATTGGTTCATTGCTAAATTGCTAATTGGTTCATTGATAAATTTTGTAAATTCAAAGCTAACACACTAAAATATCACCAGTGTTTGTGATCATCTTCTTCTGCAGCCTTCATCTCTCCACTGCTGGATACAGGCCTCTTTCATAACCTTCCATCCTTCCTTGATGTTTACCAGTTGTAGGCATTTCTTCCCCTCCACAGAGGCTATATCCTTGGCCCATCTTTTTTGATGTCTTCCAAAACCTCTTCTATTCTCTCAATTGATTTCTCCGGTAACTTTTTATGCAGGCGGTCTACTTTAACAGAGCTTCAAACGGATTACCGAAGTACTTATCGCAAACATAACCTCAAAATTCTCTTGTTTCAACTGAAATTACATAAACAAAGTAAGTACTAATGCTGTATTTAAAGCTTATAAAAAATATTATTTCATATGCACTTATTAATTTCTTCTCCCACAGCGTACTGATGTAAAGTTGTTATTGTCCCGTTGTTTATTTATATTTTGACGTTTAACGGATAACCGTCATGTATTTCTTTCTCACTCTCTCCCTCAAGTAGAAACTGAAAGAAACAATCACCGACGTATACCTATTAAGAATGACGTAAGTCTATAAGTGTTGGGTATCTCACCATGGGCTCGTCCGTGTTCTTCTGGAACTGCACCAGGCGCACCCTGGTGACGGTCTCCAGGTCGGGGGGCTGCGCGGGGTCCAGGCCGTCCTCGAGGCCGGCGCCCTCCGCGCCCCCGTTGGCCAGGCCGCCCATGTACGGGGGCCCCGTGGGCGGCGGCGTTACCCGCAGCGCCTCCTCCCCGTACACCTCGTGCGCCACCACGTCGTGCGCCTGTAGGAGGGCCTGGAAGCGAAACAATATCATTACAGGATGCTGCATTCTAACTCAATCAAACTGTATTGGGAACTTTTATTTATTTATTCCTTAGGAAATATAACACACACACAAGTTAATGATATACAGGGTTATTTGGAAAACATTAATAACCTCGCAGGAGTATATTCCTGCCTTGATTATGAATCCAAAACGTTCAAGCAGCCATGACCTAATATCAAAGTCTGCATTTGAATGATTCACAGTGTGTGTTTGTTATGAAACGATTTTAAGCTAGCGTATTAGTGACCTTCAGTTCTGATGGGGCGAGTTCAGACCGCCATTTTGGTATTCCAACCAATAAGGTAACCGCGGCTTATCGCAGATCCTCCGTAGCCCGGACTTGATGCGATGCGAACAGAAAGCTTCGAGACAAAAATAAGAATGATGTAACTAATATTACATATAAATTTAATAATACACACGTGTAGGTCCCATGGATTATGTGATAAATTGAATATTTACAAAGCCAAATATGGACCTGCTGCTCTAAAGGAACCACGACCTGGAGTGAGATCACGCATTTGCTGATATCACAAGCGCTTGACTGCAACTTGTTATCTGGCATATACCTATGCATAGTAAAATTTCTCCAAAATGATAAATAATAAAATAAATAATTATTCTATTGAGCGTCTACATTTATGCCCACAACCAGATAGCCCATAAGGTCTGTACAATTTGTTTTATCTAGTGGTTTTAGTATTTCACATCCAATCAATACCTAAGCGGTCTTAAATAAAATAATGATATCTTTCTCACCGGGCGAGAGGATTTTGTCGATCTCGCAAGAAGTTGGCAATAAAAGTTGATGGCTCCTGTAAAGGGCTCATTCACAGACGGGCCGTTGTGACCGACGGGAGATGCTGACGAGGAGTTTTCTAATAAGCTAAGGACAGTGGAGCCCCGTCACCTTATAAAACAAGTCGATATTTGCATAACTATAAAATGAATTGATGAATAAAGAGAAGATATAGTTAATCCCCAGCATATATTAGTAATAAACAGGTACCTGTATAGAATTTGTGGTTTCGTGAATTTTATAAAAGTAGACAATACGGTAGAAATGCGGTTGCTAAGATAAGAGTGAAGAATGAACAAGTAAGGTGTAACATATGAATGAGGATGGCTGGGAAAATAAATGAGTCGAGTGTTGAAAGCAGCAGGAAAAGAGGTGATGAGTGAAAGACCTGGCACAACCTAATAAATCAAATATTGTTGGGCGGTCCTGTTAAAAGCTTGAACAACCGATGAGCGTGCACGAGAAGATGTATAAAAGTGAACGAAGCAAAAGTGGTGGGCCAGAACAGAAGAATGTAATGTCAATCCTCTCTGCGACCCCGTGAAGGTTAGTTAGATAGCGACCTCTCCGGGAATCGAACACGAAAGCCCTGGTATGAGAAGCCAGCGTTAGCCCATTAGACCACAAGCGCTGAGTATTTTTGCTGATATTTTTGTTTTTATAATATTTTTATACTTTTACAATCCTTTTAAAAATAGCCGAGATGTAAATACGTGAATTTTTTTAAATTTGAAGAAAAAATTTAAAATTAATTTATTAAAAGGGATAAAACAATTAACACTTTTTTAAAAATAACGTAACGGACGTTGAGTAACGGGGGTAAGTATACTTTGATATTATGTAAAAACTCGGAAAGTTCAGTGAAGTTAATAAATTACAGGGCTCAGAATATTAAATTTTGAAGTATTTAAGCTATTCTGACCAATTAAGATTTTAGAGTCAGGGCTTTATTCCGCGAGCGAACATTCTCATGTCGCACCTAAATTTATGCTTAGAACGACCATTTTTCTTTTGTTCTCCCCTTATTTTAGATATTATTCGAGATGATTTGCACCTGCGTAGCAGGTGTAAGGGAAAACAATTCACAGGGAAAAATAATAATTACTATACAAGTACAAAGAGTAAAGAAGCTAGTCCACAATATTTAAAGGTTCCTGCCTAAATGGTGAGTCACTCTGGGAAAAATATTGAGACTTATGAAGATAAGCGATTTCAAAGATTGCGTTTTTTTTAATATACTTCTCAACTGTCGATTTATTTGAAAACAATACCTAATTAAATCGATTATAAGACGCATATCTTTTCTATTTTATTTTAGAGTATCTATATTCGTGGTGCGTCTTATATTTGATGACCTTTTACCATGGTAAAAAGCATGTCATGAAAAGCTGTGCATATTCAACAATCAGCAATCTCATTGAAGACAAAGAAGATGAAATTGTATGGGAAAATGCCTTCAACGATTGAGAAAAAAGTGATTTAGAAAAATCGGAAACTGAAGCAATTTTCTGAATGATTTCTGAAAGAAACTGAATGATTTTCATAATAAAATTGCATAAATATGCAATATTTTTTCTCTCTCTCTTTCTTATTTTCTAAAGCTCTCATTATTACAGAAAAGTTTATTTTATAACTAAGAATACTAAGATAGATATGTCTTATAATCGGTGGCGTCTTATAATCGATGTAATATGGTAATTACGCAATTATTCATTGAAGCGCCAATTTTACCTCTCGTCAGCCTTTCTCATCCATATATTTTTTGTGCAAGTCCGCAAAATGTTGTATAGATCAATCGAAACGTGTGGAATTTCATAGAGAACAGACATACAGGCAGACACTAAATTTTATATATAATATAAGATGGTCATCATCATAATCAGCCATTTTATATGCACTGCTGTATCTGCTGTATATCGCGACGGACAAGAGATGCGGCAAAAGATCCGCATAGTGTGGCGCCGGCCTAAGTGTTTCTGCTTTTTCGCTCTCCATTGTTATTCATTGTCATGTATTTCTACAAAATTTGATGATAGTTCAGTGGGTTTTAGGACAGCCTGTCGACCTCTTGATTCCCTCGAGTAGCTCTGGATGACTGCGTTTGTCCGTCCTCCAGCCATACGGCCAGCCAATTGCTATTTGATTTTATTAGCTTTTTATCCAAATGATTGTTCCATGTCTTTTTGATACATACTTATTTACATGTCTTTTTTAGTTTATGACACAGCTTGCAGAAGTTCTAGACGCCTGTAAGGTCTAGCATGCAATCAGGATCGCTTTATGTTACATATAACATAATTACAATTAGAAATTTTGGAAAAAAGAAAAAATGAAAATAGTAAAATGAATATTATAAATAACATAGTCTTTTTTACAAATATTTATGTTTTAAAATTGTTTTCATGTTAGTACTTAATTATTTATTCATTTCCTATGTATGATTTATTTTTATTTTTAATGTCTATACTTCGATTTTTGATTTTTAATTTATTAGTAGATATAATTGTATCCTGACGAAAAGACCATTGGCCCTAAAAAATATTGATATTTTCGATATATAAGTGGTTAATACAAAGTATATTTTAATTAATTACTAGGTGGTCGTACCCGGCGTTGCACGGGTTAAGGATAAAGTTGAAAACAAATTTGTGGGGTAAACAGAGGTTCCATTGTTTTGGAAAGTCTCTGTTAAAACAATGTTTCCGTTTAATCAAGGCTGGGATGGATTAGATGTCAAGGGAAGAAATATGACCTATTTTTTCCGTCGGGAGTATGTATGCAAAATTTGGGTCCAATCGGTGAAGCGGTGTAGGTTTGCCAGAAAATATATCTGGGGAAGAGGATGGGTTAGATGGGAAGGGGAAATTTTGCCTATATTACCCGACTGGTCCTAAAAAATAAGTTTTCAAATTTTGAGTCCGCTCGGTCGAAAGGTATAGATTTGTACTGAAAATATATCAGGGAGAGGAAGGGGTAAAATGGGAGGGGGGTAAATGTCGCCTATGTTACCCGCCGGGTCCTAAAGCATATAAGTATGCAAAATTTGAGTCAAATCAGACAAACGGTATAGATTTGTATAGAGAATAGACAAACAGACATTGAGTTATATTAGTATAGATTTATCAATATTGAAAAGATAGGTACCGGCGTCTTTTTTTTTCAAATAATTTGCGTGAAATCGAATGGAACGTTGTGTCAAAAAATCAAAACAATAGTTGAAAAAGTTAGGGAGATTTAAGACTTCGAACAATCAAACATTTACATTTTTATTTATATAAATAAATAGTAGGTACATATTAAGTACACAAAAATATCCTTGTATTCAAATGCAATGTTGTGTTAAAATTTTAAAGCGATCGGTGAAGAACTTTCAGAGATTAGCGATTTTGTACAAACGAACATTTAAATTTTTATTTATATACATATAGATAGATATTAATAATGTAATCATCAAACAATTTTGCGCTTTTTGAAGAAGTATCATATAATAAATCTGATTTCAATTGCTCACTTGTGATCATTGCCTATAAAAAAAATTCGACTCATAATTTAGTCTGGAATATAGCCATAAAATATTGTAGCCTAGTTGCTTTTACATCGTTAATAATTAATTGCAAAAACACAATTCGGATAAATTGAATTGAATGAAAAAGAAAAGCAATATAACAGAAAGTTCAATTCATATTCTTGTCACAATCCATCAAGAATTGCAATGAAAATGTTGCCATTTCATTCGACAGAATTATTGCAAGTTCTGTTCGTTAGTGGTCAGTACTGTCAGTTCCAAAGGCCGTTAGGGAAGATTAATATTCGGGCGAACGCGAATAAAAAGTTGATTAATCAAGTCAGACATTTTTTAGCGCCGCCACTGACATCTGCCGAGTTCAGGTGTAAAATGGTCGCCCGATTTTTGGATCGCAACATCGCAAAATGCCCCCGGGAATAGTCGCAGAATCAACTGTTATTATTTTCCACCGATTTACATTTTTCGAGATTCGCATGAAACGAAGTTATCGACGGTAAAAGCAGAAAACGTTTTAGACCATGATTTTTGAAAATTCAGTTTTGCGAGAATATTATTAATGTTCCAAACTAAGAAACATGTATAACGAAATTTAGTAATAAATAATTTTAAAACAAATAATTAAAAGGATAAAAAAATATAGTTACTACTGGGAGACGAATCCGAAACATTGTTGTGTTGAAAGAATAAGTTACTGATTATATGACAATTAAGACTTATCATATTTATTTAAATAATAAAATTTTCACAACATCGAGCCCTTGAGGTGAGTACTCGCGA
Organism: Agrypnia vestita; assembly: GCA_016648135.1. Classification (NCBI taxonomy): domain Eukaryota; kingdom Metazoa; phylum Arthropoda; class Insecta; order Trichoptera; family Phryganeidae; genus Agrypnia; species Agrypnia vestita. The sequence continues at coordinate 16,297 of JADDOH010004988.1, forward strand.
AAACGGCGCTCTATAAATTATCCAATTATTATTATTATCGACAATAAAAGGGATAGCATACAGGATTTCCCAAAAATTAAAAAAAAACATTGGAGGGCTGACACGCCTACCCTGGCCTATAAGGTCGGTTGACCCGAATATGAGGTTGGTAAAAAATATTTAGTTTTAGAGATATTACCACTTTCATGAATTTCATGAAAATCGACATCAGTTTTTTAAACGCTCCCAAATTCCATTTTCTAAGATAATAATTTTTGGTACGTAGGTGACACTGAGTAGCCCGGCTATTCATCAGAATCCAAAATAAAATTAACAGTGCTACGAATATTCTTTACACGGCTCAACTAGTTTGTGATTTCTGGGGTATTATGCCGCGTTTTACGAGCTTACTGGCTGAGGTTACTTTCCCCGATACGTTACTCGAAATCCCAATCATCATCATCACCATTCCCACTACATGAACACCGACAATAGATCCTTTTTATGATTAATCAAACGAGTTTTATTTATTAAAGAACAACGCACTAAAACTACAACTTCGCTATAAAAGTCCGTTAACATTAAAATTTTTTTAAATAAAAATTTTGAAACAGGCATTTAAAAATAAAATTAAGAAATGAATTAAGTTAAAAAAATAAATGAACAAAATTAATTTTAACGTACAACCATGAAACTGGAAAATTATTGTCACATTCATATATATACAATAGAAAATCACCCACCATTTGAGCTGAAAGTCACAGCTCTCGTTTTAAGTTCCAATCTTAATCCACAATCTGGGTATTACACTGGTCGGAGGCTGCGGCTGCAGATAACCAAAAGGTCATATCTAACACGGCTAATAATCTAACAGCAGGAGTGGCGCAGGGGAGGGTGGGACGACCTAAATCGGATTAAAAAAGGTTTTTTCGTATAACGTCAATTCTAGGAATGGATAGTGACGGAAAAATAAATCGGTTTAGTAAATAATTTCTTTCAAGTGAAATATAATTGGGTTAATCGAAAATCATAAAACAAAAAAATATAAATAACATAGTAGAACTAAAAATATATTGATTTTTGGAGCTTTTCTGTAGATGGTCACAACTTTTATATATTTATATTGAAACGTGATGATATAATTTGGAGACATTACGCACGATCGGAATTTATGAAAATATGTTTAAAACGACAACAATATGGAATGCTCTAGAACAACATCTGGGAATACCTACCTACAAACGCTGGTACAGTTTGGAAGCGACGGTTGTTTTGACGTTTCTACCGGTGCGACATTAGCAACGTAAGCCACAGTGTGGCCAGTCATGGATAACCGAGTGAAATATAAAGTGAAGTATCTACTTTGCCGAGATAGTTGAACGGAATTTTCTGGGAAGTATTAGCAAGCGATAATTAAGTGTTTCACAGACGAGTGACTGATTAAGAAATAGTGTGGATTAAGGAGTTTGAGTTTAATTCATGTGCAGTGAATTGAAATAATTAATAAATCGTTAAATTAATTTCCAGTGTTTTCATTTGCCTCCTGTAGCCACGTCCCAAGACAAAATGTTAGAATAGGTAAAAATTGGCAAATTTATAATTTATATTTCTTTTTAAAATATTTTGAAAATGAATGATTTAATTTTTTGTAGCGTATTTTGTCTGTATTGCTAGTAAAAAAAAAAACAAGTTTTTCCTTCCACCAAGAAAGTGTTTTTAATATATCTAATATTTTTATTGCTTTAAAATAACTATTTATTCATGTTTTAGTACTAAAATTTATATAGTTTAATTATATTACCCTGATTGCCATAGCACGATTGCTCATCTCACAAACCGCAATATTGCCACTCATAAATAAGGTCTAGCAATCGGCGACCGCGAATTGGTTTCTACTTATTATGAAAAAAAAAACTCTCAAAATATGAGGATACTATTTATCAATATTTTATATGAATGAAAGTGTGAATCATGTCTGATTTCTAATAATTTTTCAAATTAATTATAGTGTAAATACTCAAACCATTTGTGAATGGAAATATGTAAGTTATCAGGAAGCAAACAAAGCGTAAATTGTAAGTTAAATATATTAATATTCCAAATAAACGACGGTATTACCACTCTGAATCAGACGTGTGCAGTGGGAACATTGAAGCATGACTTTTTTGTAAACGTATATTTTGAAAAAAAATAGAAATTAAATATTTATGCGACAGATTATTATGGTATATCAAAATATGAATACTATCATAATGATTGTGATAGAAATATTACGAAATATATGTTGTATTCCGATTTTTTTTTACAAATAATTGGTTACGTAAAAGTCATTCTGCGATGTTCCCACTGCACGCCCCTGCTCTAAACATTTGTGAATGAGGTGCAGTAGTGCCAAGGTGCAATTAACCATAGTGCGTGAATAGTATATCTAATTGCCTAATGCCACTAACTGCACCAAGTAAGAATGATAAATTCTAATGTATTGAATGTCAAACAGTTGAAAAAACAATTAAAATATGCAAACAGTTATCAGACAGTGAGATTCCGTAACCATTGTGGATTGCCCAGCGGAGACGTTTTAGAAGAATACGATAGAGGTGGGCTAACTACGGGAAGAGGACTGGAACAGGATGGGAAGTACCGAGAAGTCGAGAAGAGTGGACATGCCTAGGAGTCAGTGGAGAGCCAAATGCCACCTTGGAATGTAGCGCCAGGGCAAAAAGAAGAAGAAAAAACAGCCAAAAGATTGATTGTTCGTATAGGTCATAAGGGTGCTCGATTTTCGTAAAATTTACTGAACGGAGCTAGTACCATTCGAAGATCGAATTAAAATTTAGGAAAATGAATAAAATTGAAATGCGGTTAAGTTAGAATAAATAATGAAATAAAGCTACTTCTTAATCAAACACTAATGTAAACTATATATAAGACCACTGAATTTTTATTAAACGGACGTCGTTCTGAATCCAGTTGGTTTTAAATGATAAATCTCAAGTAGTTAGGTATGTACAAAGTTATTTTTATAATAAATATTTAACGACAAAGTTGTTGGTTGGCAGATGAAAAAAGTTTCTGAATTGCTCAGATACTAAAGCGTTTGTTCTCGACAACTTCATCGCTCCCAAAAATTATTCAATATATTCATACAAATGAAAAAAGTCATATTTTGATTGTCTCGTAATTAAAATTAAAAAAATATTTGCGTCTTCTGGGGTATTATGTCGTGCTTTTACGACCTTTCTGGCCGAAGTTTTGGATTCCATTGCAGGGTCCATCATCAGGGCTGATGATTTTGTTGTTGATGATGATGATGATGTTGTGTTGTTGTGAGTGTTGTGTTGTCAGTCCTGATGATGGAACCTGACGAATGTGGGATCCTAAACATCGGCCAGAAAGGTTGTAAAAACATGACATAATACCCAAGAAGACACAAAACAGAAGATTCTGAGTGGCCGTGAAAACCTTAGAACATATATATATACAGGGTTATTTAAAAAACATTAAGTTTGCATTTTTTTTTCTCAATATTTGTGACTTATTTTTTGGAAAACATTGGATTATCATTACATTAACTTATATCGATTACGAAATATAAATACAAGTACAAGTTAAATAAAATGATAAAAACCCTGAAAATTTTCTAATTGGAATTCGAAGGTTTTTATTATTTTATTTGACTTGTATAAAAGGAAGTCAAATTTTCATATTCGATATAAGTTACTGTAATGATAGTCCAGCGTTTTACAAAAAATAAGTCAGAAATATTGAGAAAAAAATGCAAACTTTGACGTCGCATATCTCCATAATTATTGATATTAGGTCATGATAGCTTGAACATTTTCGACTCATAATCATGGCAGGAATATCGTCCTGCGAGGTTATTAATGTTTTCCAAATAACCTGTATACATAATTTATATTCATAAAAATTAAAAATATAAATATGTAATATTAATACTGAGAATAAAGAAAAACATTTGAAATTAATTTTAGTTTTATTTAATCACGAAAGTCACTTAACACGAACTCAACGAGGGCAGTATTATGTGATTCGGGCTAATTTTACATTTGAAAATCTTCATGTTGTCGAAACATTTTGTGTTCGTCTTTTAGAATATTCGCACGTCAGCGATCGCACCTATTCACTATCGAACGCACCGTAGGTACTCGCGTAAATTATTTTCGCTGGTCGCTCACAATTCGCACAAGTCGCCGTTTTCGATAGTATCCGTTTCTATGGAATCGCGGAACTGTCACCATAGACTGTGTTCCGCAAAGGCGCCTTCCCATTTATATATAGCTTCGGGTTTCCAGACGTCTCGTGAATTTAGTCGGCATTACCGCCGATAATTCTAGAACCTTCTAGAGTGCTGGGAATCGATTATGTGTGATTATTTCTGTTTCTACAGTCTCGAGACACTATATTATTTACATTAATTTATTTTCTAGTGACCCCGCCACATACTCCTGACAATCCTATCATACGTCTCTTGCTTGTTTTTTCAATACGTACGTTATCCGAAATGCATTATCAAAAATGTAAATTTATTAGGATATGAGTTTCATCGTAAATATTTTGAAAATCCACCAAAATAAATAAATACACGGAGTGATTGCTTTCTGAAAACAAGGATATATAAGAAAATAATATGCAACTAAAGTCGGTCTAAGAAAAAGATGAAGAATGAAATAATTATTAGGTACGAATTCAATTATAATAGGTACGTGATGTTGTATATAAATATCAATCTGGATAGGACCACTCTTAAATAAATTCTCCTCATGCAATTAACAGGGCCATATAAATACCTACCCATGGGCTTCATTCTTCACCCTTCAGCCCCCGTGAGGGCGAATCAAATAAATTCGCACCGAAGGCCGTACAATATTTATCTTTTGACGGCGGAGAAAATTGTTTTTCCCTGAAATGTTTCCATCGTTTATTTTTCCAGCCTGTTGGCGATTTATCGTTACCACTTGACCGGTCCTCGGACTTGACTTACGGCTCGCAAGTATCGTATTTATCACGCGTATTGGCAGTACACGCTTTCCCAAAATCACGTGTTATTTAACTCCCTGTAGAACCCTTACTTATATTAAGAGAGCGAAAATGGGTTGAAAAGTCGATTGTCCAGGATCCTTTCGTGGACCCAGGCCTGTGGTGAGGCTCGCTCTGAGCTGCGGCGCAGGCGCGGACTCGTTGCCAACCTTATTTCACGAGCGAGGCACTTGAAGACTAGGGCAGCGCAGCTCTACTGGCGATAAAAGCTCTATAATTGACAATATTTGAAGCACTAATTACCAGATTAGAAGAAGAAATCTATATTCTCCATTGAGTTGAAGAAAAGACCAGGCATTTGGAACATGAGATAAATAGAACTAATGTTTATGTTTATGTTTGTAATAATTTTTATAGCGTCCGTTTTGTGTGAAAGACGCATCAAGGATGCAATACACATGCGACATCTTGAAGAAGTGAGTTTTTAGCCTCTTCTTGAAAGATTTTTGATTTTCTATAAATCCCAGCACTGGAAGCAGCTAATTCCACATAGCTGGGCCCGCAATGCTGAATGAAAGCATGACTCCGCAAACTTGGTGGCTCCGGGTCTCCTTAGTACTCGTGAAACAGAGGTCCATCAAATATTGCGGTGCATTTCTTTGAAGACTTTTGTACACTATCAGAGAGAGTTTGAAGGTTAATTTAGCTGCTTCAGCATTTAGGATATTCGAGAGAACTTTGACGCCTTAAATAATAAGTCTTGCCGCAGTGTCCATCACTGATTGCAGTCTGTCGAGCATCCTGGGCTGTTCTGCATATATTGAGTTACAGTAGTCCAGCCGCGAGATTACACACGCACTAATCAGTGACTCTGTTGCGTCCAGGGAAGGCATTTTCTTACAGACTTAATCTGTATTAAACCACAGAAGCCAGCGCTGACAGCTTTGTTAATCTGCTTTCTAAGGGTTCGATCTTTCTCTATGTTGATTCCCAGGAGCTTTACCTGTGACGAGGGTTTAATTAAAATGCCCGTCGTTGCCAGAATCATCGGCATAAACTAATGTTATGATTACTGATAGAGCTAAAGCATAACTTCTTAAGTTTTTATTGCAACTAAAAATTCTTTATAGACCGTCGACGATTTGTGTGAGACGAGTCTAATTTATCGAACACAGCCCGCACAGAACATGATAGTCTAAAAAGGCTAATAGTGGTAGGGAAGGGGAAAAGCTAAGAAGGAGAAAAAGCTGCAGAGTAAAATAGACGAAAATTGGTATGAACCTCAGTAGACTTTTACTACCTTGGTAATGAAGTAGCACACAAGAGAAAAAGGATGTTTATCAAATTACGGATGGGAAATTGAGTTGAGTTCTGATGGATACAAATTTTAACAAATGTTTAGGAACCTTTGATGGAGCACCTCATGAACGTTGAACATACCTGTTGGCTGATTATGATTCAATTTGGCGGTGATTACGTGAATGATCCGTTGATTACACGTTGATAATGGCAGCCCGCACACGGGATTATTTTCACCCTAATGCACACACGGAATTACATCAAATGCTTACTTATTAGTGTATGATGAAAATGTTTTCGCCCATTATCTGAATTAGCGTTCTTCAGATCAATATTTTTGACTTTTTAAAGGTAAATGACAACAAGGAATAAATAACCTAGTTCAAATAATGATGACATATTGAAATATTTGGTAGGGTGGAGACCGGTAAAAACATAATGACTAGTAGAAGGTTAATTTTTATCAGATTAAATGAATAAATGTCTTCAAAAACTTTGTAACAATAATATTCATATTAATAAAAAGAAAGCACATTCTATAAAACCACTATTTGTTGAACTATTAACATTTTTTGGGGCCAATGCCAATGGCACGTTTGTGTAATGCATGTTAAAAATTAAAATTGGAACAGTGGACAGTTTTTATGATTGTTCATTTCTCTTTACATATGTTTTATTTTTATTGCTTCTTTTAGTGTACTATAAAATGTATTGTTTAAAAATAAATAAAAATGTTTATGTTGGATCGGTATGTATAAAATTTTATAAAATATTGTTAAACGTAGGGCGTTGATAATAATTAATAAATAAAATAAATTAATTAACAAAAAAAAACATATATGAAAGTTGAAAAAAAAATTAAAAAGGGATCATTGTCCCTGAAACATGTTGATATTCAATAAATAGTGGTTTTACACTACTTATTGAATTATTAAGAGTTCTCTTTTTATTAACATAAATAAATTATTTATTCAAAAATATTTGATGCAAGTATACTTGATTGTTAAAGTCGAATAATTTATGAATTTTTATAGCAAATACATTGTAGTTATTTATTTTTATAAAGTACAATTTCGTTAATTTACCAAGCTGCCGTGGCGAAATTGGATAACGCGCCATTCCCGGACAGAGTGGAGCTCTTTTGGTTCGAATCCCGGTAGCAGCTAAAATATTTTTTCGTTAATTTGATTTTTCTGTATGTCTTTTCTAATTGATTAATAAATTCGTTTATAAAATCAACTTAACTTGTCCTATCCTTAAAATAGTCTCAATCATTTCCTATATTTAGTGTCATTTTACAAATACTTTTATAATTATATAAGTATCTTGTTAAGTATGAGAATTAATTTTTCAAATTGTATTTTGTAGATAAAAGGTAATAATTTTATCTTTATGATTATGACCCTGAAAAATAAATTTCGGAAACCGTTCGTTAATAAATATGTACATAAAAAGTCGTATAAAAAGTTTATTAGGCGTTTGATTAGATTTTATGAATTTTAAAACATCGCAACATTTGATTTCTCATTCATTAGTCAGTATTTATTAAAAAAAAATATTTATTTAAAAAATTATTATAATCACGAAAACACGACGTGACTAATATTAATTTAATAAAGGAGTTTCATCGTACCAATTAGTAAAATAAGGTTTCTTCTATGTTATTTAGTAAAAATAATGCTTCAAAAATAATAATAAATATACATACTATGTAATGTTATGAAATATGGATATAGAAACATTTGTAAAAAACTCAATCAGAACAAGCCAACAACGCCACACTTCATGAATATGTCAATAGATGGCGTGCGGTTTCAAACAGGTGATTGCGGTGTGGCCCTGGTTGACAATACGCCAGGCACATAATATTCCCAGGTGAGATAATCAGGTGGGTCATGATCTACGCGGACCGATCCAGGAGACATTATTTACTATCCTGGGGGCTAATAAGGAGAACTTTAATTTCGTATTGATTACCTTTATTACAAGAATGATGAAAAAAAGTTCAAATGTCAGGACTTGCGGGGATTGATGTCTAAACATATGAGCTCTTATCAATTCAAGAATTCGAGACACAATGATAATAAGTGACATTAAAATAATTAAAAATTAATCAAATAATTAGAAAACGTTAATTATTATAAATTAATGTAATATCATCATGATATAAATTTTAAAATTAATAAAAATATATTAATGAGGATGGGAATTACGCCTGACGCTCTGACGCTTGACGCTCAATTTTCCTCATACGCATCATACATCAAAATGGTTTGTCATCAAAAATCTGTAAAATATTTTCTTAAAATAGCAAATAATTTCACAATACTCCTAGAAAATCGGTGTCCTTACGGTGAAACTTTTATTTTTCTTCATTTGGTGCCTAAAATGTCTGTGATTGTTACATAGGAAACTTCAATCTTTTTGTTTCCAAATAAAGCAAACGTGGCTTTAATTGAGATATTAAACACGATAATTGCTGGCTGTAGAAATATTGTACGATAATATTTTTTTGAAAAGGAAAACTTTATACTAACTACAGAAATAAGTATGAGCGTAATACATATCTACACATATTATGCGACGTTGCAAATTGTTTAAAAAACCAAATAAATGCACGTATTGTACGGATTGTGGATAACTTTTAACGTTTAGTGAGCACATTTCAATAATTTCATTTCAATTTCAGCGCTCTCAAATAAATGTATTTCGTGTGCAAATAAAATTTGAATAGAAACATAAATATTTTTATTTAGAATAAAGAACATTGGTAATTTATTTACACGAGTGGAAATTATTGAAAAATTCACCCAATTCTCACGGACCCTACATTAAAATTTGTCACAAAAACTACGTCAAAAATAAGGTGCCTTATGTTTTATTTAATATTTATTTTAAGAAATCGCACATACTGCTGAATATGTCATATCAAGATCAATAATATTTATAGTAACCAAAGGCCTGCAGTGAGAACAAGAAATATGACTTTTATTCAAACATATATTTGTAAAAAAATCGAAATTAAATATTTATCTGGCAGAATATTACGAGATATATCTCTTATTTTGTTTTTAAAAATATATGCTGAGAAAAAAAGTCATGCTTCTTGTTCTCACTGCACGCCCCTGATAGTAATGAAACGATGCATACTTTTTCGATCTAGACTACACATTATATAGTTTTTGAGTTAAGAATGTGAAATTTTTGTAAATAGGTGCAAAGATGATATTTTGATAATAAATAGTTAGTTTTATTATCAAAATATCATTTTTGCGTGATTTTTCACTATCGTTTTACAATGAAAAGTGGTAAATTTGCATTTTATACATTTTTTTATCAATTAAGTGCAAGAACATTCTATTTAAAATGTGTTTTTTTTTTATAAGAAATATGAAAAATATACTGATATATTATCATGTTCATACGCAAAAGTACCATATTTAATGAATGGAGTAATATTTGAATTACGAGAACAATAAACTAAATAAAATAACAATAACCCCATAATATCAAATTGTATATATATTTTGCGATATGCAGGAGCGATATAATGGGTCCAATACTAGAATTACATAACTGAAAAAGTGTTGTTATGAGATAATCGTAGTTCAAGTTTACAAACTAATTTAAGACAATCTCCTCACTAATCAATTCTGACTGCATCCTTTTTCTAATATTACTTATAAATAGTAATATAATTAACCCCTGAAATACATCAATTAAAAGTCATCATAAATAGTCAACAAATAGTCAATCAAGATAATAGATATCACCAGATATTTAGTTAATATCATTGAAGTGATCACTCAAGTCAGTCATGGATATGTCGTAAGCCCTATGACATCCAAAAGACTTCAATACTTATTTTCTCATATAAAAATGGCCTCGTCTCTATGAGACATCTGTAATTTATCTTCATCATTGAATGATATGGCAGTTATTTCGTGGTGCAATATATTAATATACTTTTATATTTAATATAATAAAATATAATTTTATATTTGAGTTAGTTATACCTATATTTGACGATAAGGGGGACTGCTCCCCTCGAAACCATACTAGTAATAAATATCTTGTATTGTGTGTGTAGTAGAAGTTTAAATAAAAAAAAAAAATTTAACATTTAATTTTCATTCTTCTTATTGTCTATTTTTCTTTTTCTGTAAATGATTAATAGCTTGCTTTTGATATAATGTATAAATTATCTAGCTTAAGCATTGAACACCTTTCCATTTGGAGATTTTATTTGGTGTAAATATCTCAAAATTCCCAAAAATCGATATTAAAAATCTAATTGTAGTACCGAATCCACAATAAGCACACCACAAGGCGTTGTGTGCAACTCCTATATAAACTGAGCGGATCATGTCGATGTATTCAATGATAGCATTGAAAGCATCAAGCAGAGGATCACCTCCATATAGGTAGGTACTCACCCCAAGTTATAACTTGCGTAGTAAATGGAGCAATCTGTTACGCAGTTTAAAAAAATACCACACATACATATATGTAAGTCAAGTAAGGCATCCTCTTTTATCCCGTCTTGTTAAAAATATAAATATGCTTAATTTGTTGCTGGTTGTTAATAGACTAATACGAATATTTTGCTAGCACAAAATTATATGATTATAATTATCTTATACACCTACCTATGTTTATGGGAGTAAGTATATAAGATAATTATAATCATATTATTGATAGTGAGTTGAACGTGAATTAATCCAATGTCTGGTTCTAGCAGTTTGTCTGTTAATAATTGAGAAGATCCGGATTAACGGGTTTGCCGCAGGATATTCAGCGGAAGTCATTCAGTTTGCTTCCATCCACGTGGCGTAGTCAATACACAAAGCACCACAATTTGTCAACACGCGAAGGAAGCCCAAGGGGCTAAGCACAGATTAATTATAGACACAATTATACCAATGATTTCTGTTTACCACACACCAATCTGAGTTGCCGCGAAACCAACGAAATTATTAACCCAAAATGTATAAAAACGTATTTTTGTACGTTACAATTTATATACATACGAATGTAAAAACGATGAGGATGATAGCAGGCAAAACTAAGGGATCGCGCGAGGAACATATTAATTGTAATAAGAAAGATATGTGAGGCTGAGGACATTGTATGATGGAGTAGACAAAGAAGAAGGGACTGGTATGGTCATGTCCAGAGAATGGACAGCATCAGACTACCTTGTATCGCACTACGCACTACATAGACAGTCTCACGGAAACCAAGACCTACCAAGAGATGAAAGGACAGCTGGGAATCCACCTTAAAGAAGGAACCGTCGTCTGGAGAATAGACCACACAGGTCTATTCTCCAGAGAGAATAAAAGAAGGAAGAAGAAGTAACGTATTATTCTATATACGAAGAGTGACGTCATACTCGTATAATATACGAAAAACAGAAAAGATTTACCAGCTGAATAGAAAAGTATCGTAACTTAAGAGCTTACCCACAGAAGATTTATTAGATTTTTTGTAATTAAGGGGAAACTATAAGCCTCTGCAATAACAATGAATTTATTGTTCGGATTGTTCAGTTATAAAACTCGCTTGAATGGATATCCTTAATTTATTTCGAATAAACCACATAAAAGTATTCTGAATATTGGAAATACTGAGATTTTCGAATTCAGCGCAATAAAATGCAATTTACAATAAAATTGTGAGAGATTTAAATCCCATAATCTCATACGCAGACGATTTTCGTGTGCAAGATTAACTTGCATTTTTGGGGGTATTTTAACTAACTAACTAATCTTAAATAATAAGACCTTCCTTTCCCTCGACTCTGTACCTGTGATGTGTGTTTAAAAACAAATATCGCGTGAAATCTATCGACAAGGCTTAAGCGATTCGCTTGATACGGGTTGATTTTCTGGTAATTTTACACTTCAAGAATGTGTAGTGTACAGATACAAATCAAATCATGCGTGAGCGATATTCATATAAGAAAAAGATAAGGTTATAGGACCGCTTCACGCTAGATAGTAATGCAACAACGCACTTGACGTCAGTTGAAACATATAGTCGATTACGTACACCGTGCAAAGTGTTTTGTTGTTTTAAATTGAATATTATTTCATTGCCCATAGGTAAATAAAATAAATAAAAATTCTAAATTATAGAAATTAACTTTGTTTATACCTCCTTTTTTATTGAAAAAAATTCAACATGTTTCAAAGCCAATGGTTTCTACATCAGGATAACAAATGTATAATCAATAAATGTATATTTACATATTTGTTATCATGATGAAGAAGCCAGTGGCTTTGAAAAAATGTTGAATTTTTTTCAATAAAAAAGGTGGTGTAAACAAAGTCAATTTCTACAAATTATAATTATAAAGTCAACACACAATAATTTTGCTGTACTTGAAGAAAAAAAAAATCAACAAATCGATATACAAATACAATAATCTAAGAAAAAATCTATGTACGTATAAATATTATAATAATAAAAAGTTATACTTGCAACAGATTTGTCAGTGGTCGACTGTGTAGTGCCATGGGTAAAAAATCGACCTTTACATACGACAATCGAATTTTTTTTGGAAAAAGACGAATAATTACGTACCTAATTTAAAAAAATAATATATAATCAACTAGATAGGTATACCGTCAATATATTGACGAAGAGACTTAAATATTCCTGTCCGACTAATAACATCTCTAACCCTATTTTACAAGATTTACAATAGGCTATTTATATATTAATGCTTACCTGAATATATTATTCATTATTCAGGTTCAGTTTAGAAGCGAAATTTTTGTTATACAAAGACAATAGTGTTTCGAAACTGTAATACATGCTTACCATAATCCTAATTCGCGATATACATGCCGAGGACTGTCACATGTCACGTGATTAGATTTATTGACCTTAGACTGCGGTAGTTCTCGACTTATTAATTTGTAATATAATCTATATTTTTATATTCTAGTGTTTAATTTCCCAATCATAAAAAGTGTATTCATAAAAAAGCATTTTTCTCCCAATTATCATAAAATATTTTTCCATCGTACTTTAATGACATATTTGCCCTAACTACCAGGGTTAGTAACATTGCGATCGTCATGATTCATAAAGATATTACGATGTATGGAGATTTTCTTATTGTTATTTGATTTTTCTCCATCCTGCCATACCTGGAGAATATCTGATTGATGTGGTTAACCCCGAGTAGTGATTTTGAACTCCAACTGAAGAACGACGTAATAATCTTCAAGCGAGAATTATTATGCCCTTATTCAGAAATTTTAATGAGAAATATTCCCTGGAATTCAAATCTGGAGAGGACAATGGAGTCATCAAGATAAAGATGAGGTTTTCAATTCCTCGCATCCATCCATGTACGAAAGTAGATACGCACCGGTTGGTGAATTTTAAATGGATTTTTGATCTTTTTAAAATTTAACTTTATCTCGTTTAAATTTAAACAATAAAAGTAAGAAAGCGGACATTATTTTTTATTAATGAAGAGTTGACATATACAAATATCGTCAACAAGTAGACTTGAGTATCAAAATTCATATTTTGGGATTGATTTTATGGAGAATATTTTATACGAAAGGTGATAAGCTATAGCATATTAAAATGATATATGATAATATTTTACAACGAGAAGTGATAAGTCACAGCATATTCAAATGATAAATGACAATATTTTACAACGAGAGGTGATAGGCCGTAGCACATTCAAATGATATAAGACAATATTTTATAACGAGAGGTGATAAGCCATAGCACATTCAAAAGATATATGATAATATTTAACAATGAGAGGTGAAAATCCATAGCATATTCAAATGATATATGACAATATTTTACAACGAAAGGCGATAAATTATAGCGTATTCATTCCTTGTTTTTGTTTTAAATTGCTGTAACTTTTATTCTGACATACTTTATGCTGTTCATGTTATGTAATATACTTAATTGGACTATGTCCGTTAATTTCAATCAATAAATAAATAAATCTGTACAATCAGGTACAAGTCCCAAATAACTGTACCAAAAATACCCAAATAACTACCAAAAATAACTCGACCAAATACGTTACCTAGCGTCTAGTGATGGTCAAATCGTTATTTTAATCGGTTTTTTTGGTACAGTTATTTGGGACATGTACCTGATTGTACTGATTTATTTATTTAACTATTTATTGAAATTAACGGACGTAGTTCAATAAAATGTATTACATAACATGAACAACATAAAATACGTCAGAATAAAAGTTACAGCAATTTAAAACAAAAGCAAAGACAAATGAAAACTGATGATTGGCAACTAAGATATAATTGTTACTATTAAATAGTAATGTTTTATGCTCTACTATACATACCGATTACATTTATATAAATGTTTGAACAAAAACTAAAGAATATATAAAAGGAAAAAGAATTTAAATAATGTATTTTCGTATTAGCTAATAATGCTGGAATATTTAAGGTTTATAAATAAATTGTATCTTCTTATTAAGGGATTTCAAATTTTACTGAGGATTATTCCATTTCTGATTCACCATTTTGATTAAGCGAATAGCGGCAATGGGTTCCGCAGTAAAATTCAAATGATAACCAAATAAAGTAGAACTAAATAAAGAAAATGACGATTTCAGTATTTTATGAAAGTAAATATGTAAAAAAGTTCGCTTACACCGAAATTTTTTCGCCAAATTTAAATATTCGTATAGTAAACTGACTCAAGTCAGATTTACAATTTGATAAATGTTGCCAGACAACATTTTAGTCGAAAAGTTCATGACGCATCAGAAAAAATGCCGAGTCGTTCGGCCTTCGTACCTACCCATAAACTAAATAATAATATGTCAGTTTTCATACCCCTATCTAACCAACATAAAAAAGCTCTTGGCTGTAGATCGTTTTAAAAATATTCAACGTCTTTAGATAAAACAATTTCTCTAAAACTTTACAAAAATCATGATTACTAGGCAAAAATTATCATTCTTAAAAAGTAGATACCTACTTGAAAATCAATGTCAACATTTAATTCTTCCGCACTGAAATTGTAGGGTCATTTTGTTTGAATTCGTATTTTTTATGTAGTTCTGTCTGAATGGTATTTTAATTTAGGAACGGGGGTAATTTTACTGGCGCGCTTTGTTAATCGAGTTCTATTAAAAATGTGGCTTTGCGGAAAGTTTAAACATCCCCTATTAGGAGTACAGTAGGCTCGGTCATTATTGGCTTTCAAGAGAGATCTTTAAAATACACAAAGATTTTAAATGAGGCTAATGGTACACTTGCGGAAAATATTTTATCTTCTTAAAAAATAAATAGTTCTTCCGGAAACACTATTTACCTTTAGGTCTCCGGTCTAGTTTTTTCTGTACAATTTATCAAATGTAGCAAATTTATTTTGTGGTAACATAATAATAATTGATATAAATTAACTTCGTTAAAACCACTTATTTATTAAAAAAAATCAACATGTTTCGAAGCCAATGGCTTCTTCGTCAGGATAACAAAAATAATATTTAAAAATCGAAGTATAGATCAAAATATTGAATGGAAAATTATAATAATATGTACCTAATTAACATGAAAATAAATTTAAAAGATAACTATTTGCAAAAAGGACCTGATTATTTATAATATTCAATTTACTATTTACACTCTTTCTTATTTCTAAAATTTCTAATTTATCAAATTGTGATTCTGTATAATTTGTATGTAAAATTTGTAAACCCTTATTAATATCAAAAGAATGATCGATAGGCAAAAGATGGTTAGAAAATTCAGAATAATTATTACTATTTAAACACCTTAAGTGTTCCTTAACTCTAATTTCAAAATTTCTACACGTTTTTCCTATATAAAAATAATCACAATCATTACAAATTAATTTATAAACGCCCGATTTTTTTAATAATTTGGTCTGCGGTTTAATTATGCATCTATATTAACATTAGTCACCCTGTTTAAAAAGAAAATATCGATCATTTAAATATTTCAATCGTCATAATCAAATTTAGGCTAAAGAGAGTTAACAATCGACTCATAAAAATTAAGTAAATTACAAGTCGGAACATTGAGTTTAATAGTATTTGGGGTTGTGGCATGGGGTGGTGTTGAAAAGTATTTTTTTTATTAGATGTATTTTAAATGGTATAAGTCTCCTATGGATAATCTCGGTTTGGTTAATATGAATCTGGAGGCTGTAATAATCTCTGACCGAAGTATAACCACGAAACAATAATGAAACTAATCAGAACCTTCACCTCCTCGATCTCTCGATGAGGTGAAGGTTCTGACCAGTGATGAAAAATAGATTCTGATAGAACGGGAGTGCAAGAGGATATAAGAGATATATCTCGAAATGTGAGAACGAATACCAGGATGACAATGGTATTAAACAACAAGATTTAACTGCACGGCTTCAAATCATCAAATATTTTGCATATTGTATAAGGATATATTTGGATACTGCTACATACACGATTCCACGATTCCATAGGAAAATGGACTCGCAGAAGTGCACGAATCTTCCACACAGCCAGCTTCACTCATTCTTGGTCTGTTTCTACGATTTTTCCCTGAGGAATCCATTTGGTGATGTTCTCAGGTGTCATGTCACGTTCTGGTTTGTAATATCGTTACAAACATATTCCAAATGTCTTGTTTAGGTTTGTGTATTAATCGAAATTTTGACCAACATTAAACCAAGAATTATACGATTTTTCCAAAAGATAAATTGAATTATTTCTTGGTCAAACGTGTTATTCGTTGTGTGACCGTATTTCTACAGAAATCAGCGCCTTTATCCGCCCGCGGTCGCGATCCCGGATGTTCGGTCCGTTTTTTCACAAAGGACCCATTAGGACCCCATTATAATACAGGAAAGCATTACAGAATATGAAATTGCTTAAACACATTCACAGTTATATGAAAATTATTTTTATACGACTGATAATATAATATTTTCTCGTGAAAATAACACCAAAGTTGTAGCGATCTGTGAAAGAAAAATTAAAATTGGTTTCACGAAAAAAAAGAAAATAGTGTAAATACGATTACATGATTATAAATAGCATTACCCCTTCTCAGATTTTGTTTAATAGCCGATTTTATGATATTTTTATTAAACAATTTTTATTAATCAATTAGAAAAGACACACAGAAAAAATCAAATTAACGAAAAAATATTTAAATGTCACCGGGAATCGAACCACGGACCTCACATTCTATCCGAGAATTTCGGGCGTCCTCTAGCGACGGCTACGCGAAGGTATTCGTGACTATTGCATTATAAAAAGTGGATTGCTTTAAAAATGGAATAAAAATGTTAATTAAAGAGACTGCATATAAGGTTGAAAATTTTTCGGTAAGCTACCATGGCGAAATGGATAACGCGCCATTCCCGAATAGAATGTGAGGTCCGTGGTTCGATTCCTGGTGGCAATTAAATATTAAAAAAAAATGTAATTTTACACCTATCGAAACCATTGTTAACTGCTACATTACTAATGGTGAGATTTTAAAACGCATTAATAATACTCTCAAACGAAGGCAAGAAGTGTAGCGGCAGAAGTGTAGGCGAAATACGACAACACTGTGCTGACAATAGCACGCAGTGCAAGCCTGACAACTGCACGCAGAACAAAGTTAAAACTAATGAAAAAAAAAGTTTTATTTTATTTCGGAGGAATGCTCATTGACAAAAATTTACTAGGACTGTCTGTTTACATTTCAGCAATATGAAACAATTTAAATTGAAATACATGGGAATCAATGTGCTCAATTCCTTTTTTACTGCGCACTAATGTCGGCGCGCAGTTGTCTTGCGCGTAATTGAGTTTACGTAATATTAGACAGTGATTTAATGTCCAAAATGCTGGTGAACTTTCGCATCTGGCACAGGATAAATTAGAGCACTGCAACTTGGTCGCCAACTTTCGACAGAAAATGAAGAAGAAGAAGAAGAATTATATTCTTTAAACATGGTTATTTGGAAAACATTACTAACCTCGTAGAACTATATTCCTGTTTTAATTATGAGTCAAAAATGTACAAGCAACCATGACTTCATATCAAAAGTAAAGGAGATTTCTGACTTAGTTTTTGTAAAACATTTGACTATCATTACAGTAACTTATATCGAACATGAAAAAATTCATTCCCTTTAATACCAGTCAAATAAAATAATAAAAACCTTTTAATTATAAGTAGAATTTCTGCAGGGTTTTTATCGTTTTATTTAACTTGCATTGAAACGAATGAATTTTTCGTAATCGAAGTTACTGTAATGATAATTCAACGTTTTGTAAAATAGTCAGAAATATTGATTAAAAAATGCAAACTTTGATATTGCATAACTCCATAACAATTGATATTACGTTCGGCTGCTTGAACACTTTCGACTCATAATCAAGGCAGGAGTAAAGTAAAGGAGTCTTGCGAGGTTATTATTGTATTCAAAATAACCCTGCATACTAGCTGCCATATCGAAGACGACTAACATTTATCAGAACCGATCTATTTAAAGGGAAGTTCGGCTAGTTAAAGCCTTCGTGTTCTCCATAGAGACCTATGGAGTCAAAACCTGGACCTTGGGAAGGAAAAAAATAAACACGATGCTTCCGAGATGTGGTGTTGGCGTTGTAAACTGAGAATATCGTAGACTGTCGGACGAACGCATGCGTTTATTATTCAGGAAATCCGTACTAAAGAAAAGCTTTCAACAACAAGTAGGAAACGAATTATTTTATACGTATGTTGCTAGAAGAGAGGAAGACAACCTGGAGAAATTGGTGATCACTGGAAATGTACAAGGACAGAGAGCGAGATGTAATAAGATGGACATACCGAGTTTGAGACATGCTTCTCGTCGCTATGAACAAGATCCAGTATCACAAAAATTGCCAGAAACAACGATAAGCCCATTGATTAAGGCATATTAGGCATATTGATTCTAAAATTATTATGACATTTAATGTAAAAATAAATGTGACTTCTAATATTATTTAGCGCATGCGTGTAACAGATTTTCACAGGATCCCAGGCATTAAAGATATAACACGTTGAAAAATCAATAACATTTTGATGAGCACCATATAAAACAGAAGGCATGTAACATTACATGCTGCCACAAATATACGAGATTTCACATTTCGTGATCGACAAACAGTGAGAGACGTCGGCGGCCCACGCCTTCAACTTTTTGCCTGCGGAGACCAGGACCGCACTCATTGGACCGTTGGACTAGCCAACTTCTAGATACCTTCTCAGTGTGCATAAGGGGTGCCAAAGTTTTGGCAATGTTTCTTTGCTGTCCAGCTAAATGTAAAGTTATATCAATCACAACTCTTTCAGACTAGCTTTAATCCGTAAAAAATGACGGAACGTTAAAGCCCAAGTATATATTTATAGCATATTTTTGGCGATATACGGAGAGGCGATCGTAGCAACATGCGTCAATCTACCGGTTCGGATTTGGTGGCCCAGGGTTCAAGCAAAATGCGTCAATCTACCGGTTCGGATTTGGTGGCCCAGGGTTCATGCCCCATTTCCGACCGTTTTTTTTAGCCGTGAATTCGAATGAAATTACGGACGTTACACGAAGTTACGGGGACAGACAACGAAATTATTATGTTTGATAACATCATTATAAAATTTTATATATAATAAATGATGTGATATGTCTTTAAATTTGGTTCGAGGTATGGGGTGGTACGAAGTATGGTGTAATCACCACATAAACAAATCATATTTTAAACGCTAATATTGGGTCCTTACATATGAAATTGACGTTTAGTATGGGAGGAACGTAAAGCCGATTTTTTTTATTATAATATATTTATTTAATCAAAGTATGTACCATTGCTATCTATGCACTTTTGCCATCTCATAGGTAGTTCATCGATCCCTTTACTAAAAAAACCATTCAGACGGGAATCAATAAAATCTTTGAAGGCGGTTTGGACTGCCCCATCGGAGTTGAATTTTTTCCTTTGCAAGAAGTTATCCAAATTTCGAAAAAAATGGTAATCTGTTGGGGCAAGTTCCGGAGAGTACGGTGGATGTCTTAGACATTCCAATTGAAGCTCCTCTAATTTGGTAGCCGTCTGTTGTGCAGTGTGTGGTCTAGCGTTATCATGAAGCAGCAGTGGCCTAGAGCGATTAACCAGCCTCGGTTGTTTAGCAGCTAGCTTTTCCATCATGGTTTGCAGTTGCTGACAATAGACATCTGCCGTAATCGTCTGGCCAGATTTAAGAATCTGTAGTGAACGACACCAGCACTAGTCCACCAAACGCTCACAAGTAACTTTTTTGGAGTCAATTTTCGCTTGGGGCATGGTTTGGTTGGTTCGGCAGGGTTCAGCCATTGCGATGAGTGCTTCCGATTATCGTACAGGATCCACTTTTCATCACAGGTAATGATTCGATTTAAAATCCCTTCATTATTGTGCCGGTTGAGTAATGCAACGCAGCAGTCAACGCGCGTTTGTTGATTTGCTTCACTCAATTCGTGAGGTACCCACCTTTCAAGCTTTTTCACCTTACCAATTTGCTTCAAGTGGATTAAAACAGTTTTATCACTAACACCGCAGCCTGCAGCTAACTCGGATGTGGTTTGCGATGGATCCGCTTCCACAATAGCCTTCAATTCTTCATTATCAACTTTGGTCTCCGGCCGTCCACGAGGCTTGTTCTGCAGGTCGAAATTTCCAGAACGAAAACGTTGGAACCAAAAACGCACTGTGTTTTCTTTTGCGGCACCGTCGCCATACACATCATTAATCCTTCGAGCCGTTTCTGCAGCACTGGTGCCACGGTGGAACTCGTACTCGTAAATAACGCGATATTTCAAGTTTTTCATTTTGTAAACTGAGTGACGCAAAGAAAAAAACGATTGAGGAAAAAACAAATGAATTATAATTTCCAAAACACAAATACATGAGTAAATAGCTGTATAAATTTGGATTTGGAATTCTCAACCAAAGAGAAGATATTTGAGATCAAATTTGCCAGTACGGCAAAACACCAATTTCATATGTAAGGACCTAATATCTTAAAAAGTAGTGTAGATAAATTATTAAGGGCAGATGTAAGATTTTTTGAAAATGTGTCAGACAATGTGCTGATAGGTTTTTGTATTAATGAACCATCGAATAAAACTAATTTCACTCCTTCTAACCTCCTGTACTTACTCTAATTTTTTTAACAATGACGTGTAACGTGTTGATGTTAAGTAACAACATTCATTGGCTTTATGTTAACTGTAGTACATAAATAATAGTATCATTTACATTGAACGAGAGATAACTTAATAGGGTAAGTACGTATTCATTTCATCTCGCCAAGGAGCTGTCTGGCTGTCTGAACACCGCCCGTATTTGAGGCACTTTTTAATATATCTTTTAAGAAATTATTATACAACGTTGTTTACTTCTCACTATAATACTTAAATAAAATATTTCAAGAATTTATTCGTAAGTAACATTTAAAAAATATACTCCTATATTTGTTAGTAACGACATATAAAGCAGAAAATCTGTTAGTCGGAGACAGTAAAAATTCAGTTCTGGCGTCATAAATATTTACATACATCTTATTCTATCTGAAAAGCTCGCGCAAACTTCATTTAAATATCCATTTAATTGCCAAAAAAATACGATAAGATGCCGTATTGTTAGTTTCATATTTTGCAATCGTTCAATAATAGAGTAAGATATCTATAGAATAATTATTTTTCGATCCTGTTCATAATAAATGATTTGTTTCGGATTTTTTCATTCCTGCAAGCATGCAAGAATATGAATCGCATGTTTATATATGTAGAAGAATATATTTTATAGTAATGTACATGGACATATTCAAATTAAGTGACGTCTATTTAACTAAATAAAAAAACTAAATAATCCCCAGAATGGTATGACGAAGTCCCTCAGGGCGTAGGATATTTTTAAGCCGGCCCTGGTGGGACATTGCTTGTTCGAATAAACCAAGAAACGGAATAAGTGACACCACCCGGAGCAGCAACAGGGGTGAGGCGGAGACGACGTGTCGCAGAGGCAATATGTCAGGGATATATCGAGGGTGCCTTTGAATTGTAAATTTGAAAATTTTCAGTCGCGGTAAGGCAACGTCAGATGGCGGTGCAAAAGACAAGCCGGAAGACAATTTGAATATAAAATCAAGGCAATCACCTGAGTATTATAGATAGATATATACAATTGTGCTATGGATAGAGTGCAAAAAAAAAATCATAAATACAAAAAAATCTTTGGAATTACGTTTACAAGAAACGGTAGGAAACGGTTGCAATTGTTGTCAGTGAAACAGTGAATGTTGTTAGAGCACCATCTAACGAATAGCGTTCGAATGCTTTTTGGAGTCCTAGGAGGGCGTCATCTAGCGCCCTTGAAATATTATATAATGTGTCAGAATGAATAAAAACCTAAAAAAAAGAGAAATGTCTCTGTTATTTCATTATTCGTTTTGTCTCTCATTTTTCTGACTTGTTGTGACAAAGTCTATGTGTCCGGAGTCTGTCATTTTGCTCACACGATCATTCCAGAACCTTTTTTTTTGTCGCCCCCATGTTAAATTGTCGTCCTCGACTTCGCATATTCTTCGGTTCTTCGTGTTATGAATCCGATCCCGGAGGGTTTTAACAGCGATTGTTTGTATAGCGATGTATTCGAAACAAATATTTATATTGAAATTTATACAACTTTTAGCTTTTTATCAAAAATAACGAAGAGTAATAATGGGTTGAAAAGATATTTAGTATAAAAAAATTAACGTTAAAATCTATTTTAAACAGGCAGACATAGTAACTACAAAAAATTCGTCATCCATAAGGGAAAATTAATAATTGTCAGTTGACTATACATACAACCTTATTCGCGATTGTTTAATTAATCTGATGTTCAGAGTTGAAATAACTGCGTAAACGGTATATGCGAAATATTATTGATATAAATGCATACATGTAATAACCCATAGAGGAGTTGATTTATTAAATAAATACCAAAACTATATACAAAAAAGGAATGTATAATTAAGAGATCATCTGGTTCTAGGTTTTATGGATTTTTTCCCGTGGATTTTCTTACATTCTTCTAAAACAAGTGATTTTTCAAAATGAACTTAAATGAAGTTGTAGACTGAGTGCAATACACTGTTTAAAGTAAATGTAATGTTTTGATGGTACGTACGGTGTTAAATAGTTTAGAGATCCTTTTCTTCGATATTTATTTTACTTAATATAGCAATTTTTTAATTTTGGAAAAGATATCGTAATTAGGTATATAAGTATGACTTTTTGATATAAACCGTACTGAAAAATGTAACCAATACACAGTTTAAATTTTTATTTTTATTTATTTATTTGTACAGTAGATACAAAATAATGTTTTTTATAATAAATTGATTCTATGTTATAACACATCACATAATATGAGCCAAAGCTCGAGCTTATGGGAAGAGTACTTACAAGCCAATTTAAAGTATAAAAGCAAAAACCATTTAGAAGGAGTAATTTTTTTTATTATATAGAAACCATTTGAGACATGTGGGCAGGGTCACATTACATCGTTGTCCAAAATCAAGGATTTGACTTCTTTCTTAAACTGTTCGAATTTTGGCATATTTCTTTCTTGAAATTTGTTTTGCGACAACAATATATTGTACCATTTAACTACCAAGTATATATAATGATGTTGTGCCATGGTGGTTCTTAAAGTTGGTATCTTTATTTGTCCCTTCGTTCTATGTATATTATACAGTCTAAGGGGTTAGATTTATTTAAAAAATAAAATTTGTAAATTTGGCATACGGAGTTTGTTTTGCATATTTTTGTGAGTGATGGTACATTAAATTCTTGAAATACATTTACAGTTGGATAGTCATAAGGTTTTTTGAGAATCGTTTTAATAAATATTTTTTGTATTATGATTAATGGCTGAACGGTGGACTTATAAGCCCCTCCCCACCCAATAATACCATACTGTAAGAAAGACTGCACCAATGCGTAATACACCAATTTTAATAGAATTTTTGTTTAATATATTGCGTGGCTTGTAAAAAACATAGATCAATTTCCTCAATCGTTCCACGATCAGATTGACATGGTCTTGCCATTTGACATGTTTGTCAATTGTTATTCCTAAATATTTAATATTAGACTCATGATTAAGTTTAGTACACTCAGTATTGCATGTTACATTATTTTTACATTTTGT
This sequence comes from Agrypnia vestita, assembly GCA_016648135.1. NCBI lineage: Eukaryota > Metazoa > Arthropoda > Insecta > Trichoptera > Phryganeidae > Agrypnia > Agrypnia vestita. The sequence continues at coordinate 40,796 of JADDOH010004988.1, forward strand.
AAAATGAATCGTTTTATTGAGATTTTTGGATACTTCTTCTTTGAGTGTGAAAGGAATGAAAAATATTTTTTCCGAATTCAGTGACAGTAGATTGTCATTGTTTTGATTATCCTTTATATTATGATAAGCTGCAATACTAATACTGATTCCATTGCATGTTTTATTTTCAAGAACTATTACAGTATCATCAGCAAAGGCTATAATTTCACCACGAAGTGACAATTTAAACATTTGATTAATATAAATTAAGAATAAGATTGGTCCGATGACAGTTCCTTGTGGAACTCCGAATTCAAAAATTTCAGGTTCGCTTATTGAATGTTGAGTTTGAGATGTTGACTTCTTTGAGTTAGATAGCTTTGCAGTCATCATCTAACTTTTCCAACAATGCCAATGCTAATTTTATGTACAAATACGCTGCATTTATAAATATTTATTAGTTTTACATTTGGAACATCTGTTATTTTACAATGAAACATATTTATCAACATTCATCGAGTTGATAAATACGGTTCATTATATAACTGTATCACAAAGTACAATATGGCTTTGCAAATAAATTAAACTTTACAAACATAGGAAAATGATTGAAAATCACTAGGTTAATTGCTTTTATAATACTGTTTACTTCTGTTTGCAGGATCGTTGGGAAAGTGGCTGCAAATTACGCTTCTCGCTGGTTGGTGGTAAATAAATACCCAGTAAGTATTTCGTTAAGCTTCAAGATACATATTATGTATTCCATTGGAGAACTGGATGTAGAATTATTTTAATACCTTGAGTTGAGTATTTATTTTATAAGAGAGATGCAGAATTATTTTAATTCCTTGAGTTGAGCCTACATTTTATAAGAAAGAATCGAGAAGAAGAAAGTTTTCTCGTTAATTTTCTTCTTTCTCAATACATATACAATTTTTTTTCTTGGAGAACGGATTTGAAATATTTAGCAATAATAAACGTGCACAATAACCAGCAATTATCGAAAAAACTCATAGTTTAATACAAATCTTACACGAAACCATGACACACACAAAATAATAAAATATTTAAAAGATTTCCTGTAGAAAAAAGAGTAACACTACATTTGAAACATTTTAGAAATATTCATTCACCAATACGGTGGTATTCCGACAAAACAACCTTCACACTCAATAGGTACAGTTAAATCCGCCCGACAAAAAACACTTCTTATAGAAAAACTATCTGTAACCTGGTAAAGTGACGGAACATTGGTTCGCGTCTTTGCTAAGCCCTAGTTTATATTCATAGCATCTTTTTGACAGTCCACGGAGAGGCGGCGGCAGCAAAATGCGTTAAGCGGCCAGTTCGAGTTTGCTGGCCCGGGGTTCGAACCCCATCTCTGGCCGTTTAATTTGTTTTTAAAGACGTGAATTCGAACGTCATTACGGACGTTACAAGAAGTTACGAGGACAGATAGACAGACGGATGGAAATTATTATGTTTGATTTGTCACGGATCGCGGGATCCGAAATGAAATATTATAAACAATTTAACCTCTTCAAAAATAATAAGTGGTGAAAACAAAGAATATACTTTTTTTTTAATTACAAAAACAGTTTAATTTTTATTAATAAACATAAACACTGGACACAATGTTAACTGGAACACTAACTATTTCGTAATTCGCATTAATTTCGCGCTCGGGAATATTCTACGCGTAGGTACTTTTCATACTCGTTACACTATCTATGTTCGTAACTATTCGTCTAAAATCTATGGTCTCGCACTCGCCTGTCAAAACAAACTGTTGCGTAGCGAAGGCGTCAATTGTTTACATAAGGTCCTCGATTTATGGATCATCATCTTGTATATTCAAGCTTTTTATAAATGAAAGCATTTGTGTGATCATATTTTTTTTATTTCATTTCTTAATTTCTGTAAGGTGTGTGATATAATAAAAGTGTTAATATTCTATACGTGGGGTATCCAAAAAAAATATAATATAAATTTGATTGATTTAAACATGATTTTGGAAGGAATAGATAAACGTACATAAAATCTAGAATTTATAAAATTAAATTAGTAATCCTCGGTTACTGCATTTAAAACTTTTAATTTTTTTTTTGGATATTGCTGATTTAATTTTTATACCCCACGTATAATTAATAAGAAATAAAAAAAAGAGAATAACATACTTACTGGTGATCTTTATATATTTATTGAAATTATGTAAGAACTAGAAGGTAACGCTGAACAGAGTAAAAATAATAAAGGATCTTACAAATGAAATATTTAGACAGAAACTGTGAATATTCCCGAGAGTTACGGCTCTCTCATTTATTAAAGATACAAAAGGTGAAGCGTTTGTTTGTTGCATTATAAACTAGAAAAAGGAGAAACTTGTTCGTCCGCCATTGTTGATTAATTCCAAACTCCTCGAGAAGTACACAGTTCCTAACAGGGGAAGCTGTTTGAAATGTTATGGAAATGTATGGACTGATAAAGTTTTTTTAAGTTCTTGTATATTTTTTCCGAGTATTTCCATCGGAAATAACTTTAAAAATGAGAAACAACCGCTTGATGATATGGTAAATGAGGTATCTTAATAAAGATCGCATCCAGCGGCGTGCAATCAGTACTTTAACTAGAATATCCACAAAAATATTCAAAATAAATTATGTAATATTCTCATCGCAATTCTTATCCAATTATTCACATAACTCTCGCTTCAATGTACTGGCTGCACGCGCCTGATGAATAAAGATTATTTAATCGTTAAAAGTAGAGATATGTTAAGCAATTTTTACGGTAATCAAATTATATAATAAATTTTAAATATCGATACAATATTAAGTGATGTTTCGAAATATTTTTTGGTTTCTTTAATATTGCAGTATTTTTTGTCATTGTTTTACCAAATAAATAATTTTAGTAATATTTTTAGTATTTAATTTTATTTTATTTTATGGGTAAACATGATTACAAAAAAACAATAACTTAACATTAAATCAATTCTAATACATGTGACGCCAGTCATTTTCATCAAAACATATCCTTGTATAATTATAAAGCCTTAATAAAAACGAAATTTTTAAATAAACAAACATCAAAATAATAAAAATCGTACGCTAAGCAACAGGTGAGTCAGATTGCTTGTTTTTAATTAATTGTGACATATTACATTTTATACTTGTGTATAATTTTACGAACAATTTTTCGTGCTTTTCTCTAATAATAATTAATGACTACAGAAAGTAATTATAAAGAAAAAAGGATTCTTTGCTCTGGCAAATTGTTTACAGATAACGTGATAGGAGATTTAACTCATGCCCAGTGAAGCACAATTGGACATAAATAAATAATTTATGTTCCATAAATTATAAATAAATAATTTATGTTCCATAACTCTTTCGAGAAACTCTTGTTAGACTGTTCTTGAAGGAACGATGCAATTAAATGAAATAACAAATTATTAAAAGTCTTTTTCTCCCGTAAAGCTTTTGTGCAGAAGTTTCGACACAGAAACAACGATCGCCCCTTAAATTTGTAGGTAACTTTACGCTTACTCAAAGAGGTCAAAGATATTTTCTGTTGCCAAGGTTTAAGGTTTACATAATTCTCTGCTTTAAATTCTGACAAAATAAATATTGAAACAGATTCCTACACATTTGTGTGAAGGAATTCGTCCGCATTTTATATAAGAAATTGCAAAAGGTTTTATATTCCAGTATTATTATTGCATAAAAAATATTCGTCGTATTCTAAAATATTATTATTTCTGTATCTTGACAATTATTATATAACATTGTTATGCCGCCAATTTCAATGTTTTAAGTTTGACAGGTATGAAATAAATAAATTCAATAAATTAGAAAGTTCATTATTCATAATTATGAATAACTTAACGTTTCTTTACGTTTTAGAGCTTTCTGATTGATTGAATTAATTAATTTCAAAACCATCATAATTGGCGGCATTAAAATGTTATACAGAAAAAGCAATATTGCTTGATTTCTTATTAATTGAAAATAAATGTATTTTTTTATCTTACTTCTATCAAATATCCAGATAGCTATAATCTCTATAAGTTTATTATTTTTCAATGTTTTTTTTGTTACTAACATAAACATTATTATAATTCCTACAAATACGTCCATTTATTGTATAATTAATTTAAATATGAATACTCCACTCCTGGATCATTTCTAATTCCTACAAATACATCCATTTATTGTATAATTAATTTAAATATGAATACTCCACTCCTGGATCATTTCTAATTCCTACAAATACATCCATTTATTTTATAATTAATTTAAATATGAATACTCCACTCCTGGATCAATTCTAATTCCTACAAATACATCCATTTATTGTATAATTAATTTAAATATGAATACTTCACTCCTGGATCAACTCTAATTCCTACAAATACATCCATTTATTTTATAATTAATTTAAATATGAATACTCCACTCCTGGATCAACTCTAATTCCTACAAATACATCAATTTATTTTAAAATTAATTTAAATATGAATACTCCACTCCGGGATCAAAACAATGATTCGTTTTTAAAATTGAGTATACTACTTAGTACGATATGTCAATAAATCTAGAAATTTGTTAGACTTGCCAAGAAATGTGTTTTAAAATTATTGAATAGTTGAAATAATACAAAACGCAATAAGCATAAAATACGTAATTCGCGACATAATATTAACAAATATTTGTCAATTCTTATTGGAAAAATGTCCCAGTATCGCGGTGTCCATGAAAAATTCGCCAATAACTAGGCATCAATGATATGTGATAGGGTCGCTCCCACTTGGAAAAGGCAATTTATTTGATATATTGTCATATTTGTAGTATTCGGTATATTTTGCGTCACAGCCAAACGTGGGGGAGGTCCATTTGTTAGGCGATATTTCGTAAAAAATCCTCTTTGCCACAAAATACCTCACAGTGGAGAGGTTACCAAATGTTAAGATAAAATTGTGCCAAGTTCGTATTAAGGTAGTGAAAAATTTATGACCGCCACAGCGTTCAAGTGAACAGATATTTATAACAATATTTTTATTTTGTATGCTTCCACAAGCAAAAAGTTGTCGAAGTAGTCCTTTTGTCAGTAGTTATATATAAAACGAAAAGTTTTTCAATACAGAGAATTCCAAAACTGAACTATGTGTGATTTTTCTTTTGCAAAAAAGCTGAGGGCTTTCCCTTGTTATTCATTTAAAAACAAAAATCACCATTAAATGATTAATAAGTGATAATGATCACTAAGTTTATAAATAATTATTAATTTGAACTCGTAACTCGTAAAAGGTTGAAGAAAAACTCAACGCTAGTTGGGTAGTTGCTGCTTTATCTAGTGTTTTTTTTTAAACATAGTTGATGTTGTGTAAGTCTTTAAAACTATTCGAGAAAAACTTTTAATGATATCGACAAACTTTTTAAACACGTCATTTAGAAATTGTGCGAAATTTAAACAAATATGTATATTTCCGAAATGTTAAGATACATCACCGATGACTAAGGAGTTTTTTCATTTCTGATTAAATGTTATTTCAAACAATGTCGTTCTCCAGGAAAATAAAATGTAGGATAAAAAAATGTATCTTATTTTTGTAATAAATAACACTAAGCGAATAACAGTAAATACTTTATTATATAATTAATAGCTATGAGTCAAAAGGTTTTTCACCACAACGCTTTCGTATTTTTTGAGTAGCAGTCAGATTTAAATAATGAAATTCTAACAGCTGACATTTTTAAAATCCCAGAAAAAATCACACGGCCATTTTGGACGAAAAACATTTTGGAAGGTACATTTGAACATGGTTATTTAATGGTTAATTAACAAAGAGTTGGAAGATTTGGAAAAAAATATTTGATTTGTCAAAAATTGCTGCAACATTCAGAGTAGGTATATATATCAATGATATAATAAACTGACGTCAACGATAGATATATTGAAATGTGAATATGTGCAAGAAGAATACAAATATTTAAAGATTTCATAAAAATCACACAATGCGCCTTGATGTATTTTATATTTAGCGACGTCTATAGTTTTCTATTACTTTCATCGTACGAGGCAGCCCTCGTAGCGCAGTGGGTATGACACTGGATTCTCGCACCGAGGGTTTCGGGTTCGATTCCCGGTGAGGTCACAATGTTAATCGATGTGATTTACTCGAGTCTGGGTGTTTTCTGAAATATTTCGCTTCTGTAATTGGGCCTTCTGGCCTGTTGAAGCGTAAAAAATAATTATTACACTTGTAATTAGGAACCCGTAAGTACTATTTTTGAATGTATTACAATCAATAAAATTATTTATAATCCTAATAATATTATATAAGATAATTATATATTAATTATAATTTTATAATTGCAATTTAATTTTAAAATATTATGTCTTACTTCTGTAAATAGGTGAAACAAACTGTAGATAACTGGAAGTAATTCATAACCGCAATAGAAAATAAAGTTTTTTTCTAGAAAATTATGTTATGCCTCGATGAATAAAATTTCGCATGAACAAATTTAGTTGAAATTATAATATGTTTAAAAAACGGCTACTGATTGAGGAAAACAGAAAAACACACCTAGCTAAGAAATCTCTTTGGAGATTATTTAAGTTAACTAGGATAGAAAACCAGTTGAGGAAAATAGAAGGTATCGCCATTGAGAACTCAGCTCTTAGGACACTCAAGAACGAGATGGGCAGACAACGTTCGAAAAGATTCAGCAAAGCTACAAGTCCATTTTTGAGTTACCAACGCGCAAGACAGAGAGGCCTGGAGATTATTCGGTTAGCCATGAACTTGAAGGGCCCATGGAACCAATTATAATAAAAATAAGCAATATAATATTTTAGATTTCATAAAGAAATCGTATTTTATTGTGCCGTTGCAATTTTAGAACTATGATACTTAAAACAATGTGGATGAATTAATTAGAAATCAGTACACTAAAAAAAATTTATTGAAAATATTTTATCGATAGATAGATTATTCCGTATTCTTTTCGAATTTATTGATCTAAATTGTTACACTATAATTAGTTGAAATTGTGCAGTATTTTAGATATACGCCAGAATTTCCATATCAATGACAAACATAAAACGGTATCTTTACTTTAATATTTTCGATCTTAAAAATCGATTTGAACTATTTAATAATGTGAAATTCAATGAAATTAAATAATGATTATACGAACATAATATCGGTTTTAGGTTCTAACTATATACAATATTTAAATATCATCTTTTGAAGTACAGTAAGGGTCATAATAAACATGACATAACACAAAGTCAATAGAGCTAAAGTCCAAAACGCTTAAACTTTAAGGATTCCTAAAGTTGTTTCAGGCGAGACTAATAGGGGATTAGTCTTAATACTAGGCTTAAGTAACTCGGCCGTACAAAATGCTGTTTAAATATTTAATGTCCCGACGTTAACTATTCATATTGAAACGGGGTATAAGGAAGATTCAAATTATCCCCTTTTATTTCAAGGCTTATAACAGCACAAAGGAAAATATCTAGAAGCAGTTGAACAATTTGATTTGGAAAGTCCCATATAAATATTGTAGTTCTACCTACAAATTACTTGTTACCAATAAATGTTAGACTAAAAATAATACAATAAATTATATTTCTCAGACATTTATTTACCGCATTATTTCGTCTCTAAGACGCTTTTGTGGAAAATCTTTGGTCAATAGAGTGAAGAATAAACAAATTAGAAGTGAATGTAATGCTGGCTATAGTGTGGTAGATAGAATAAAGAAAGGAGTGCTGAGATGGTTTGGTCATGTGGAACGTATGAACGAGGAAAGGATGGTTAAGAAAATATATGAGGCGAGTGTTGAAGGCAACAGGAATAGAGGGCGTCCGCGAAAAACCTGGCACGATCAGATGCTCCAAGTATTTGAGGAGGGCCCTTTTAAAAGTCTCAATAACCGTAGAATTTGTATGAGAAGGTGTACAAGTGTGGCCGAAGCAAAAGTGGTGTGCCAGGATAGAAGAGTGTGTATAGTGTGTTACACCCTGTATATAAATTATTCGAGCTCCAGGTAAGCTATATGTTTATAAATATTTAGTAATATTATGAAGCATATGGGATACAATAATTTGAATATAATTTTCTATGAAAATTTTTTAGCGCTAGAAGTACCTCGAAAATATTTTTGTGCACCTATACTTGTTCTAAATAATAAAAGTGGACCCAAAAGCCACATTACTTTTTAGAAATGATTAGTAAATAAATTCTGTAATTATATTTCTTTTATTTATCTTTTACACGACATTCTACGTAATATGGAGATATTTTAAACTTATGTAAGAAGCTTGCATTTGAGAAGAAGAAAATATATAGCTTGTAAAAAAAGTATATATTTTTAAATGGTAAAAGCCCATTTTTAGTAGAAACATACATATTCATGTTAAAAAAGTCTGAATCATAAATCGAGTTGATAAAATTTGACCTAAAATGGAGAGTTACGAGGTATGACTGATAACAAAGGCACTAGGGTCCATGAAATATGAGAAGAGACGTATTTGGTCCAAAGCTTTTGCGGGATTCACAGACTCGAGAGGTTTATTTAACACAATCTGTGCTTTTACAATAAGTAAACATTTGCTTGGGAATATCGAGTTTCGAGTCTCACAAGTGGATCTCCATATTGACAATGGGGCATATATAACACGGTCACCACTGCAACTGACATAAAATCCAAATACAACCATTATCACTGCATATATTTTGAGATGTACATATATTTCATCACAATCTATTAAATTTATGTGTTTAATTTGGAAATTATATAATTTTTATTATCTTTGTACACTTCTTACTCACTTACATTTTTTTTGGTAAATATTTTTATTTTATAAAATATTGCTCTGTTTTAAATGTGAAAATCTAAAAAAATATTTAAAATAATTTTTAACATAATATTACGGTAATTGATATTTATAAAATAACTTTTTCAAGTTCCCTTTACGGCACCCTTTTATTATAATAAAATAATTAACACCTTGTTTCAGCCTTACATCAATTTTATTGTTAAAATTAAACATGTTTAGGGAGCGATGTTCTTTTTTTCAGGAAAATAAGTGTGCATTTATAATTTAATTTTAACGATAAAATTTAAGTGTGGTTAAAACAAGATGTTAATTATTTCATTTTTTAATAATAAAAACTTTTCAATGCTGACGCAACATCGTCAATTACTAACAAAAAACTACTACTAAGGGTTAAGGAATGGAGAAGAGTAGGTACAGTAGAGGAATGTAGTAGAGGCTTTAGAAACGGAGCAAGAACTGAATATCATCTTTTCGACAGTAATAGCTTAGAATAAGTACACATTTGTAAAAAGAGAAGGAAATTAGTATTTTAGAAAACTGAGTGATTAATTGTAACAAAAATGAAATTAATATTCAGCACTTACAACGTCTCTTTTGTGCTTATTGGCCCCGCCCCTACACCCACCCGCCCTGTAATCTTTCCTTCACTCCTCAAACCTAAGAAGAACGTAGTCCTTCAGTCTGTTGTAAGTAACAGTTGTAAGTAATAGGTATTACCGAAGATGAAAATATTACATTATAAATTTATAAAAATTAGTGAAAGAAAACAGTGTAATTACAATTTTTTTATGTAAATTAAAAATAAATATGGTCTTTCATAAAGAAAATTTTGAAAAAATATTTTACCAATATTGGTGTAGCGGGTTTTAATTAATCAAATAGATGCGGTTTTATCGAAATTTGTTAGGAGAGACAATCGTTCATTCGCGCGAATTATAATGTAACGAGATGCTGGAGATTTGGCCGGTGGATGAACAAAGAAATAGACACGAATATTGCAGTAAATATGAACAACAAATAAGGAGAAATCCTACCTTTTCAATTCTGGATGTTGGATAAGAAATGGAAATGCCTCTTTCTTCCTTTTCTCTTTATTCTTGGTCCAACTGCAACTCAAGATGACACAATCCACAGCTGCCGTATATTCCAATACAAGTGCTTATGCGGGTTATAAGATAATATTTCCTGAACAATGGTCCAAAAAACGAACTTTTAAGAGATGCGGTACAACGCGGTTTCTTCACTCAAGTCAGGCAATTAACAGGTAACAGGTGATAATGCGGTAGGAATTAAAAATGCGATCGAGTCCATACAGGACCAGAGATGTCGCTAGGCGTATTGAAAAAAGGCGGAGGATGGAGAGGGAATTAATTAGAGATAAAGATAGGATTATAGGGACAGGATTGGTAGGCCTTCATCTTACTGAAGCTCCATTCACCACAATCATCGCCTCCATTTCTCCATATTTAACACTGGCCAAACCATCCTCCCCACCTTGGAAGCTTGAGCTTTCAAACAACAAAATAAAAAAATAATAAGAACAATGAAAATAAATATGTGTTTGAATACATGGCTTCACATGCGTAAAATAAAATAAAATAAAAATATCATAATATTCATTCAAAGCACATTACTTTGCTAATAAACCTAATACTAATCTAAACTATATTTCCTATACAATTAAAATTGTGTAGGGAGAGGACAGAGCCGTACTACTGGCCTTTTGAACATTCCGGACGCAGTTCTCACGACTGCGACCCGGATGACGCCATCAGGTCCAGGAAACACCTCCTCAATCTTACCCAATGGCCACCGCAATGGTGGCACATCATCCAAATGTATAAGCACAACTGTGCCCACTCGCACAGGATTTTCTGACGAACACCATTTTTGTCTTGCTTGTAAGGTGTGTAAATACTCCAACCTCCATTTCTTCCAAAAAGATTGAACTAGGTTGTCCAATAAATGTTTACGCGTTAATAAATTGGGACACGTAGTTAATACATCTTCTGCAGGAAGAAATTGTAGAGGGGTTGTCATCAGAAAATGAGCGGGTGTCAGAATTTCTAGACTAGGATCTTCTGACATTAAACCCAACGGGCGGCAATTCATTATTGCTTCGATTTGCGTAAGTACCGTCATTAATTCCTCGTATGTCAGCAATTGCTTTCCAATCACTCTATATAAGTGCGCTTTAAGTGACTTTATTTGGGACTCCCAACAACCCCCAAAATGAGGTGCAATGGGTGGAATCATTTTCCACGTAATTCTTTTCTTGAGCAATTCATCCCTTAATGCGGTTTGCAAAGTGTCGGACATCACGTTACTATATATTTCGTTTAATCGTGCCTTTGCACCAACGAAATTTGTCCCATTATCAGAATACATACATGACACAGGCCCTCGTCGCGAGAGGAAACGTTTAAAAGCGGCTAAAAAACTATCTGTTGAAAGATCAGAAACAAGTTCGACATGAACAGCTCTCGTAGAAAGACAGCTAAAGAGGCATATATAGGCTTTCTGAGAACGTTGACCTCGACGTCTAGTTAACGTAATGTTAATCGGGCCAGCGAAGTCTACACCGGTGTGTATAAAAGCTTTAGTAACCTCTTGAACTCTGTACGAAGGCAAATCTGCCATTTTAGGGAGCGGACCTTTCGGTTTTATACGGAAACAAGCATTACATTTTCTTATTCTTGTTCTAATAACATTACGAGCGGAAATTATCCAATATTTTTGTTTAATTAGGGAATTCAATAAATTTGCCCCAGTGTGGCAATTTTGTTTATGATAATGATCAATTAAAAGATTAACTAAATGATCCGATTTTGGTAGAAGTACAGGGTGCCTTGCATCAAATGGCAAATCTGAATTTGATAACCTGCCTCCTATGCGGATAAGATCATGGTTGTCTACAAATAAATCAAGCCTTTTATAAGGTACAGGGAGAGAATTTCCCTTTAAAAGGGCGGAGTATTCTTGAGCAAAATAATGCTGTTGAACAGAAAACAATAAGTAACGTTCTGCTAGATTCAAATGATTAACTTCCATATATTTTGAATGCGGTAATTTTCGAGCAAAGCGCAATACATATACTACTGCGTGAAGCAATTTGTTCCAAGAGGAAACTCGAAGGACCAGCGGGTATAAAACAGGCGGTTGTTTTAAGATTGAAGACAAAAATTTCGAATTAAACTCGGGAATTTCTGAAGATGCGGAAGGAACAAATGGTTTTATAGGCCACGAATCGGGTTGTTTATTCAACCAACTAGGTCCGTGCCACCATAGATCATGTACTAGCAGTTGCGAAGGCAAAATACCTCGAGATAAACAATCGCTAGGATTTTCTATCCCGGGTATGTGATAAAAATGTTCGCAATCAAGATTTTCCTGAATTTTAGCTACTCGATTGGATACAAATATGGACCATCTATGTGGAGACGATTTGATCCAACATAAGGCAATCATTGAATCGCTAAATGCGTATATGTTATTTATAGAGTAAAGCGGGTTAAAAGAATCATATACAAATCTAACTAATTTAGAGAGTAATAAGGCTGCGCACAGCTCTAAGCGAGCTAATGATACAATCTTTAACGGGGCGACCTTTGATTTGGAACATACCAAATTGATAGATGTGTTACCTTGAGCATCCGTAACGTGTAAATAAACAACACAGCCATATGCTTTTAAGCTTGCGTCACAAAAGGCGACTATATTTACAGTGCAACCTGAAGCTACATTTAAGTGACGAGGGATTTTTAAATTTGATAATAAAGGCAATTCTTTAATCAAATTTTGGTAAGCGGTTATTATGTCTTCAGGAGGTAACTCATCCCAATCTATATTGGCATCCCATAGTGATTTAATAAGTAGTTTCGCATATAAAATTACTGGAGACACCATACCTAAAATATCAAATAATCTTGCTACAACTGACAAGATGTTTCTCTTAGAACATTGCTCGATACATGGAGATGTTTTAAAGGAAAATACATCTTCTTCTGGAAGCCACATCAATCCTAAAATTTTAAGATCAGTATTAGTGTCCGTAAAATTTACTGGATCACAATTCTGAGGTGGTAATTCCGCTAGAAGCTCCTTTGAATTGCTTGAAAATTTAACCAATTCAAAGTACCCAGCTGCGAAAAATGAAATTAATTCTTTTATTAGGTTTATTGCCTCTTTTTCCCCAGAACTAGCAGGGACCGACTTTACTAAGTCGTCCATATAAAAATCGGATGTAGCAACAATTGCGGCGTTGGGAAAAGATACATAAACGGGTAGTTCATCGGAAGCAAGTTCACGTATGGTACGCATTGCCAGATACGGACTTGCCTTCAATCCAAATGGAACAGAATTAAATTGAAAGGTGCGAATTTCTTCATCAGTATTGAAGCGATATAATATCCTTTGATATTTTTGGTGCTCTTCCGTAACCCCTATTCTCAAATACATTTGTCGTATATCCGCTGTTATTGCCACGGCGAAAAGACGAAACCTAAGTAGAAGCAAAAACAGATCTTTTTGCATATTAGATCCTACGAATAAAATATCATTAAGCGATAAACCAGAATGGGATTTTGCACTAGCGTCTAACACTATCCTAAGCTTTGAAGTAGCTTTATCTTGGCGGATAATTGCGTGATGTGGTATATAATATCCATCCTCCACAGGAGATGGAATTTCACGCAAATAATTATTATTTAAATAATCTTTAATAACATCATTATAATGTTGACGTAATTCAGGATTACAACTGAATTTACGTTCTAAGGCGATCAAACGCCTTTGTGCGGTTGCAAAAGAACTACCTAACTCATTTGGATTCTTACAAAATGGAAGAGCTACGATATAACGGCCCTGATCATTTCGAGAAACCGTTGAACGATAAATATTTTCACAAGCTATGTCTTCTGGACTTTGAAATTGTTTAACGGGTAATTCTTCCAATGTCCAGAACTTATGCAAGGTATTTTCCAATTCAGTTATAGCGCAACAAGATATAGAATTTATATCACATTGTACAATTTGTGACATTGCGGTTGTAGTTGATTTATATGCGGTATTTTCAGATGCGTAAGGTATATTACCCATAATTATATATCCCAATGTTGTTTCAATGAGTGGTGCCAAATTTGGCACTTCAATTCTTCCACCCATTAAGATATACGGAAATAATTGTGCTCCCAATACAATTTCTATATCACCAGGCATATTCCAACTGCAATCTGCTAAAGGAATAGTCCTTAATTGCGTATAATTTGCCGTATCAATATATTCAGTAGGCAATGCGTCCGTTATACAATCCAAAACCAAACACTGAATCTCATATTCTTGATTAGAAATTCGAGATTTAATCTTAAAAGAGGTATAACCATATATTGGTCTAAAACTCGTACCTACACCCTTAATCACAGAATTAATCAAAGAAGTTATTTTAAAATTTAACCTCTTACAACAAGCGAAGGTAATAAGGTTATTTTGAGATGCATTATCTATTAAACATCTGACAATTTTTTTATTACGCTTGTTAAAATAAGCGTATACTTGAGCGGTAGGCAAAATGACACGTAACTGTGGCAAATTACTGCTTTGAGTACACAGAGTCGTAGAGTTGTTTTGAATTTCGGATGTACTTGGCACTGACTTAATTTCATTGCAAGTATTATTTTTCTTAAAATATTTATTGTCATCAAAGTGTAACATAGTATGATGCCGTTTATCACACTTTTTGCAAGAATTCGTCGAGTGACATGCCTTACGTCCATGGCTATAGCTTAGGCAATTCGCACAGCCATTAATTGATTTCACTAAATCAAAGCGGTTTTTTGGCGTAAGTTCTTTAAATTGCTTACACTGATAGAAATGAGAATGCGAGGTTTTACATTGCGAACA
>JADDOH010004990.1:0-17256 GCA_016648135.1 Agrypnia vestita
TTCTTTCCTCCTTTATAAATTTCTGTACCTAGATTAGTCTATATTATAATTGTCCTGAAGAAGGTTGAGTCCAACCGAAACTAATTGACAAATATATAGCAATAAAGTGGTTTAAAACATAGTATTTAATTTATTCTTAAATGTCTTATAATGTCAAGCCACAAAGTGTTTTCTTGCTTTGAAAAGTTGAAATAAATTATTTAGACTCATTGAAAGGCCAACTATTATTTTTCTTTCACACACAAATCGTCACTTTTCAAAACATTAAAAATTCTAATAGTTATCAAGAAAAATATTACATTTTAAACACAAAGGTTTTGCCGTTGTCACCGTGGTAAAAAATGCAGTGTTTATTAAACCCATGGCTTTCACCGAGCCAATGACCCATGCATTAGGAATTCGATACATGGGCGCAAACAATATGGTACCTAATTATCCGTTAAACAATAACAAAACACCGTGAAAACCTTAAAACTTTAAGCGTGACGTTGTTTTGTGAAAGTGGTGAGGTTAGAATTCTCCAGCACTCTTTTAAAGTTAATTACGTCCATACTTTCCACCAACAATGTACTGTTCCGAGTGAGTACGTCGGAGGTCTCGTTCCATTCTCTATCCATTTAAAATAAAGAGAAAAGTTGTCACTTCTTCTGTTGTACATCCGGAAAACCCATTTTCCGGCGAGGACAAGAAACTTTCGTTAAAAGCGCTTTAACCCCTGTTTTCTGGCCACAGTCTGTGCACGAAATTAATTTACGGTATTCACGACTATAATTTACAGTACATGCATAAATATTAATAGTTTGAATCAACGACGATATATTAATCATTAAAGAATATAAAATGTTTGTTATTTGTGTTGATTCTTCGAATAATCTCAGATTTGTATACGTTATCTTGTATTTGTTTGTGAGTGTGTGTTTTTTGTATTTGTTTGTATATTTGACTGTGTTTTTCATTTAATTTAAGATACTTCAGATTTGATAAGAAATTGATTGAATTATCCTGGCGTTACCTAGAGTGAATAAATTAATGGTTTTTGGAAATCATTGCATATTTTATGCAAGTTGACAGCTATTATAAATAAAATAAAATACAACCATCATTTACATAAAACTGCATAATTTATAAGGGAGAAATTATTCTTCAGTGTGGAAAATTTCCGAGTTTGTTTCCTGGTGGAAACCAAATATTTTTTCTGTCCATCATTCGAATTGACTCATTTGAGTTGTTTCAAATTTTATTGGATGTTGCATGTATTTAGCAATATCTGGAATGAACGGAGCGGCGGTGAGCAACGTCCAACAAAAAGTGGTACGAAGGTTTCCTTAAATCAGTCATATAACACGCGACACAGACAAGTAACTAGGTGCGATGTAAGGCGAATTTACAAGTTTGGGTAGTGAAAGACGTCAAGCAGGGTGCACAAAGGGACTGCAACTGTTAAATGTGAATTTAGAAACAGACCAAAACTGCATTAAAGTGCCAAAGCGTCAGTCGCGTGCTTAACAAACCGACCTCTGATGGCTGCAAAGGAGGCTCCGCTTTACAAAGTGATCAAAGTAAGTCCCCCGCGGGGAGTTTAATCTTAAGGCTCGATGAAGAAGTTCGAAAACTAATTGCTTTCAGGACTTTTTGCATGATTTGCGTAAACTAAGTTATCGCGAGTGACTGGGAGAACAAAGTGGAATATAAAACTTACCGTCCTTAATAATTAGTACGTTCGTGGGATCAGCGTCCCACCTGTAATTTTCTATTTCAATTCGCCGAAGCTTTACCTGAAACAAAGAAAATATTTGGTTTAAAAAATCAGTTATATTTTATTTTAACATAGACATTATCTATAGATCGATAATTATTATTCTGTGGATAGTCCTAGTTTGTCATTAGAGTACAACATAAAACCATTTTATGACAATTAGGGGAATAATATGTAACAGGGTATCCTTTTCATAGTTGAGAAATTAGAAACAATGTTGAAAACAAAATGAAGAAATATGTTATAAATCAATAAGTATCTAATGCTAAATTAAAAATCACTGCACATGTATAATCAATTTTTTAGGAGCATTCGAAGAATATCACCAAGTAACGACTGTTTTAGGAGGTATGTAAAGATATATAATGTGTAAAATATAAAACAATGTATATATATATATCGAATTATTTTCTAGGGGAACCTGAGTCAAATAGTCCTGAAAAGGACTTTTTAGTATAGTCATTACCCGTTCGCAAAGTCGGCTTTTAAACAAATAAATAAATCAATAATTTTTAGCACCAATTAGGATTTTTAATTCACTTTTGTTCTGGTTCTTGCCCCGAACAGGCGGGTTTACTCGTCCAGTTTTGGGCAGGACTCAAAATAAGAGGCCCTTGAGAATGAGCAGTGTTACCTGTTCGAAACGTCGGGAGTTTAAAAGTCCTTTTCAGGACTATCTGACGCGGATTCCTCCAGAAAATAATTCGTTATCTTTCACCCACGAAAACCTTAAATATAACATTATTCCAAAAAAATTAATGCAGTCATCGAGGATTACCTACTAATATAGATTGTACTCAATTTGAGATTCAATAAGAAATTTAGCATATAAATTTATAGGAAAGTTGATTTTGAAAAGGATAGATCTATGATTCAGTATATTCCCAATTAGTGCTTCTCGGTGACTCTTTCGGTCACGTTTAAATACTTTTTTTTTTTTTTTTTGGATATTGTGGTTTTACTAATCACATCATCGTTGTATCACATTTTTCATTCACTATTTTTTCGCTCATACTGTTTTAGGGGAATAATTATAAATATTTTAAAACAAACTGCTGGCAAAGTAACTGTGCCCAACAAATCGTCTGTTCGCTAAACTTCCTGTCCGCAGTTAGCGCGCACATCTCCCCGGAGCTTATATTAATGGCAGGCGCGATGCGATGTTATCAGCCAGCTAAATCCTTGCAGCTGACAGATTACTCCGAGACTGTATTTAGCGGGGATTCATATCACACACCCCTTTGTATGACGCGAGCCATCATTCCTCAGCCCGACAGCGCAAACTTCGGGATGTTGATAGACGTGGGAGGGTCGTCGGGGAATCAGATGTGAATCAGAGATGTTCGTTCGCTAACAACTTGCGGTTATTCAAATGATCTTCATTCAACTACGGCGTTAAATATGTTTAATATCTTGGAGAAATGTTATGTTGATGTCCCTAGATAAATTTTAATATACACTAATCTTTGTACATGTTGTGTTATTTTGTCACTACTATACTTTCCCTCTCATCATCAGGTGTAATTAATAACTAACCTAAACACTCGCACAGTTGTCAACCAATTCGTAAAGAGGAGCGAGTCATGAAATTAAAAGGGTTTTTGGTCATTAAGGGAAACTAGTCCAATAATTGGAAGGTGTTGGAAAATTTGACGTTATTCGTAGGTGTTTTCTCTTCCTTTTACATTTCAACGGTTTCAAATTTGTTTATTATCAATCTTTTACAGAAATAGGTCTTTCCAATTAAGGAATACAATCGAATTAGTATCTGTATGCCGTGCGTACGGGGCACATTGTTTCGTTGTGTTGGTGTTAATACCCGTAAACCCCAACAAAACGAAACAATGTGCCCTGTAATCCCGGCTTACACATACTAATTCGATTGTATTTCTTAAATGGAAAGAGGTCTGCCGATAGGAGAAGGTTTAATGCATGGCTATCGAAAGAAATTTTACGATCACTTGTTTGATTTGCGAGTAATTATTACATTTCAATTAACGACGATGTGTTATGCGATGATTGCGATGCGATCGATTTCCTTCGCGTGTTTAGGTTTAAATATGGACTCATACAAAAGCTGCGGATTTTTTTAATGTTTTGAATGATCTTAATCGAAACCCCAATGTGTGGTTGTGGTAAAATCGCAAGAAAAAGGTGGGCAGAATACAGAACTGTAAGCTGTATTCATAAAAGGTATCCTAAATGGACGGTGACGTCTTGGTAGTCCCAGATTAAGACATTGAAATCTGGAGGCGCTTCCTTCCATGTTCCTGTCTCCAAGTGGATTGGGATAAAGCCCAAGCAAGACACATATATGTACCTGGAACCAAGTTAAACATCCTGCATCGTACTAACGACAAATACAATTTACAGCCACCAAATAGCTAAGTGATTGATGACTTGGAGGAGGTGATTGGTTCATTTATCTAGTTGCAAAAAAAATAATTCCACTTATGATTTCATCCATGTTTTAAAATAAAATGGCACGAGATAATTATTTATTTATTTATTTGTACAGCAAATAGAAACAATTATTTTTATAAAATATATTACACCTTTGTTATGTTATTACATTCTAAACATTCCATTATACTCACAATAATATAGGAAAATAGCTCAAATTTACTGTAGGAATATTTACAAGCCAAATTAAAAGTTTTTATTAAACAGAAACATGTAGGCAATGAATGTTACAATACATCGCTGTCCAAATTCAAGGATTTGACTTATTTCTCAAACTGCTCGTATTAACAAAAGTTTCTTTCTTGAAGTTTGTCTTGTGACAACAATATATTGTACTATTTAACTTCCAAGTATATATAGTGATGTTGTGCCATATTGGTTCTTAAAGTTGGTATTTTTATTGGCCCCTTTGTTCTATGTCTATTATTACTTATATAGGTATAAGGGGTAGGATTTATTTATGAAATAATCTTTATAGGGCGTTAGTTTTGCACAATTTTGTAAGAGATGGTAATTTAAAATCTTGAAATAAATCTACAATAGGAATTTTTAAGAATGGTTTTAATGATTATTTTTAGTATTAAAATTAATGGCAATACGGTGTACATATAAGCTCCTATAATACCATTCTGTATAAACACCAACACGTAATACACCATTTTAATAGTATTCTTGTTCAATGAATTGTGCAAATTATAAAAAACATTAAATAGCAATTCATGCGAGTAATTTGTGTACATTACATATCAAATCGAAGGTTTATACAAATTTGACAGCAAAAATAATGCGAAAATAAGTATACCGAAATGAATTTGTAGCAGATGGGAACCAATTTAAGATATTTGAAGAGTAAAAAGACGAATCGTAGAATTTTCGCAAAAACTCGCATAAGCAAAACGCGGGATGTAAGTCTGTCAATCGTACAATATTACGCTTCAATTCACCTAATGTCACATGATTATGGAAATATCCGGTACAGCTTGGGGATATTGCCACAATACTTTGACAAGTTCCCATACGCGAGCAAAAAATGGATTAGGATTTGAGCAAAATATACTGGGAATTTTATTGGAAGTTAGGGATTCCTTTTTCTTCAGAATTTTACGTGATTTAAGCAGTTATGAAATAGCAGTGACGGGCTAAACCGTGATTTTAACGATGATTGGTAACTGAGAATTAATGTTGTCTGTTGCCCGTCGAGTAGTG
Organism: Agrypnia vestita; assembly: GCA_016648135.1. Lineage (NCBI taxonomy): Eukaryota > Metazoa > Arthropoda > Insecta > Trichoptera > Phryganeidae > Agrypnia > Agrypnia vestita. The sequence goes on from JADDOH010004990.1 coordinate 5,426, forward strand.
AGAAATTAGTTATCAATCATCGAAACAAAATTAATTACTTAAATAACGACAACACAATCCGACTTGGAGAAAAACGATTTTTTGTAAAATTGGGAGCAATGTCCAAGGACAAAAGGTCTACGTCAAAAGGCCCACGTGACAAAAGATCCAATGACGTAATGACAACAAATTTTCAATTTTTTTTTATTATTCATTAAGGAGCTTTAAATAAATTACTCAAATGATAATAATGGTGAAGAAATCAACGATTCTTTTACAAAAACAGAAGTGCAGAATGTGGCTTCAGCATATGTAAGATATGGGCTCGTTTGTTTCCCAGGGCAGTTACAACTGGACAGGCGAAAGGTCTTATTCGGTATTTTATTCCAATGTTGATTTGATCGGCTACAATTATAAGATTTTACGAAAGACTCATTTCAATTTATTTAAAGCTGTTTCATATGAAAAAACATACGCACTTGATTTTTTGGATCTAATATCGCGTAAACCTTTGTCGCTGATGCTCCGTGGACCTTTTGTCGTGGAGCCCACCGGTGTTTATTGTTATGTTGTCTCTACATACCTTCCGTTCATATTTGTGTACGCATAGGTACTTGGGTGACTCGCATGTAAAAAATATATTGCAGTATGACTAAAAGAGCTGCTTTTTGAACTTCATACCATAATGGAAGAGTTGCTTTGTTAGCATATTGAGTTATACACTCAGCTGCCGTCCCTGGCGTTCTAAGTCTTTTCAAGTTATTCAGGTCGTCGTGTCCGAAATACCTACTTGACCTCCATGCTCAAGGGATCCTCGCCACTCAGAAGCAGTGTTGACTTTATCGCATTATTATCAGAAAAGATTTTGTCAAGCCATGTAATAGGTACTCATAAAAGATCGCTCAAGAGTAGAGTTTTTTTTGATTATTTGTATCCTTTTTTAAGGTAATTAAAATAGAAAATGATTTAATATTTTAGTTAGTAATTAATCCCTTCAATATCTTAATAGGGTATAAGAAATGATATTCATCGAGAGAAAATTATAATTTGAAAGGTTGTTAAAACGTTGAATATAGAAAGCGCCCAAGACAGGATGGAGGCTATGTAAAATAATTCTGAGATCCCGAAGGAGCAACGTATGTATTCCAATGAGATGAAATGAAATATATAAGATATTCCAATTTCAATGGGTCTTTTGAACTTGAATAAATATATTAAAACCAACCTCACGAATTTTATCAAAATTATTTGAAGCACATTTTACGTTGAGGACATTTCATGAATTATGTCTAGACGACATAAATTGTCATCAATTGTTATCAAAAACCATGTCAAACGACGCTATTAGCATTCCAAAATTCTACAAAGCGAGAAATGATGGTGTCTATTAAACACGAGGGATCAAAAGAGCCTTAGAATGCTTTATAGAATTATATGAAAAGTAAACAAAAGATTTTTTGAACATTTAACAATTATTTACATATAATATTATGAAATATATCGCCTTCCACCGTTTTCCTTCGGGCAATCTGGTTATATTTACTTAGTTTATATATATGGCTCAGTTAAATTTTATAGTTGTATTATGTTTCATCCAGTTGTCATTAATGCTAACAACATTTACGTCGTTTCACATAGGTATTGTCATGTTTTACTGGGAACAGTACTGGGTACATAGGTATTGTCTTGTTTTACTGGGAACAGTAAAACGATTTTTTTTGTTGTTTTACAGTGATTTATTGACAGATTTTTTTAAAACAAATCTCTACGAAATATGTAGGTATCCAAATAAACTTATTTTTGATGAGAAGTGAACACTCCACAACAAAGTGCATATAATTTACGCCCCCGGAAGCATTAATCAGTCCGCCCTATACCTCCGCAGGTACAGGTCGTCCTCCTGATGAGGTTGAATACGAATTCAATGAAACGTCGAGAATCGTTTCTCGGAAAGGCATACGGTTCGTATAAAATACCCGTAACCATTTACAGTTAAATTATTCTTGATATTTAAAAAATGCGCGTATGTACCTTTACTATTTGCTTTACAAATAACAATATCTAAAGTACATATGTAGGTTTTAAGAATATTAAGATTATATAATAAATTATTATTATTTAAATATTATTTATATGGCTAAATGACACAAGGTATAAATTATGCAAAGAAAAATTAAACACGTTCAAAATTTCTCAATTTTTTAAAACCATACATAATCTTATTTGTGTTTCCTTTTGTACAAATATTTATCTAATAACTAATATGAAATTTTCCAAAAAAAATTAATGAATTAAAAAAATAAAATGGCTACTGGAAAAATCTTGATTTTATGACATGACGAAAGGATATGAAATGGACCAACGAGTTTATTAAAGAGAGTTTCTGCTTTGTATGGAATAATTTTGATTATTAAATTAATATATTCGGAAAAGTTTCATGCACGCTATTGAATATTTTGGCAATGCTAAGTAATTAATTATATTACTAAAAAAATAATATATAGAATGTTATAATAACTTCGATCGTATAATCAAACGTTCGCTTTAATCAAAATGTGTTAGTCCGGATTTTATTTTTCCAAACACAATTTGTTCTCAAGTTAACAGTTGAAATCCATTTTACATTACTCAGCTGAATAAATCGAGATTCTCTCCCATAACACTCCGAGTCCCTCCCTTATTTAATTAAAATCTTCGTAATACCTACAATATTGTGTATCAATCTTTAAATATATATTTTCGCAAGCCCTTCAATCCCGTCAGACGAACCAGATACGTACGAGTCGCGCAGATTGAATCGGATTGAGGGCTGAAATAAGCACAAAGTGTATCAAATTTAATTTGAGCGAGGGAGACAGACAATCCACTAATCGGTACAAAACTCGATTCAGGTCGGAATTGTATTATGATGTCATTTATTATATTATTTTTATAATATTCTGTAATAATATATATTTTATGAATATATTTTAATCAAGTACGTTATTATATTGCTTACTAATATGAAAAAAATTGATTTGAGATGGAATATATTATTGTCGAAACCTGGAAACCTTGCGACCTGAAAAAGATGGATTTTATTTATGTCTACAGATTTAATATCGGATTAAGTATAGTTGTATTGATATTTTTTTGTGCAAAAGTCGAAACGATTTTCCCAAACTTTTCATTTATAAAACACTAAGTAATTAATGAGTGGTTGCCATTTCTATTAAATGAAAAATGAATTTTGCTAAATAAACAAATAAAATATATATAAACAATATTTTTATATGTATGTTCCGAGAACACAATTGCTAGATTTTGTTCAGAGAGGAATTATTATTAATTAAGTCTCACAGAGACGAATCTATTTATACCAGAAACGTGTAATGAATTCAGTATATGGTAGCCCAGGGCTTATGACTTGTATATGCTGGCTTAAGTGATCAATTAATGCAACGTTGACGTTAACCCTATAAAGACTTACATACACGTTTTCGATATAAAAATCTTCATCTCCGTAAGACTCCGATATTGATCTTAATTAAATCTTATATTTACTGAGAAAAAATATATTAAAACTTATAATCACGAGATCCTAAAGTCGAGAAGAACATAATTGAAGTTTTCAGAACAATCAAGAAGAGATTTTACAATGATTTTGAAATTGTAGAAAACACAAAAATATACCAGAAGCTTCGAGAAAATCGAATCGTAACAATTTTTTTCTATCCACCGTTGGATAAAGACCTCACTCTCCCACTTTTCTCTGCCCACTGTTTTTCGCTGCCACGTGTTTCCACGGGATTTGACGATTTCGTTAATAGTTGTCGGCGCCTTGAGTATATACCACTGAGGACAAACAAACTAAAAATAAATAAATTGAAAATAAAGTTTTCAACTGACTGAGCGAAATGTCGAAACCATAAAATATTCACTCACGACTATTATTTATTTAACAGCATATATTTAACGCTACAGCAGCCCAGGAGGAAGAATCACTGTAGCAAAATTCATCACAAAACGAATGATTTCAATTTATAATTTATTTATTTTATTTACAAAATCTAACGAATTAACCATCACACGCCGTTTCCCCGTAGGGGTAGGCAGAGAGGATAGAACGCCATATTCTTCTATCTTGGTACACTACTTTTGCTTCGGCTACCTCGTGCAAGCTCTACGGTTGTCAAAATCAGTTGAAAAAAATTGAGTAGCTTGTTGGTGTAATGATCATATCATGACGCTCGCCTAGTGATCTGGTGGTCGGTGGTTCGAGCCCCGTTCCAGGACACCAGAAAGTTAGTCCTGTGTACACAAGCGTTTAGCTTATTTTGAAAATAGTAAGAATATTGATGCGAACGTATTCCTTGTTCGCATTTCTATTTTTAAAAAGTGCCTATCAACCATTCGGATATTGTTGAAGACACTTAATGAACATTTAAATTACTATGACGACTGTTTTTTGACGAATTGTTCTGTACAGATCTCTGCGATTTTATGAATAAATGACGAAATTAAGATATAAATAAGGGTTACTGTGACTAACAGCGCAGAGCGACCATTATAATTCATAGAACATTCCAATTTAAATTAGGGACTTCGTTAAAAATACAAGAAAGATCTCTCGAGCAGCAAGCTCTTTACAGGAACTGCATCAATGGACCGATGCGGACCAAACTCAAAGGAAGTTGGGGCCCGCTGAATAAATAAACCCTTTCAGGATATTTATTGCACTCCGTGGAGCCTGGAGCCAGGAGTCTCGCCGGGAGGCGTGAGAGCGGTCAAGGTGCGAACTACGGCGGCCATCTAAATCAATAGTAATGGCGCTCCTTATAAGAATTCTAATGCTTTAAAAATACGAGCGGGACCGATTCTCGAGTTCGCACATCGGAAAACTCCACATCGTAGTTGAAGAATGATACGGAATTTTCCACTCCATGACTGTGCATTTGCTTCACGCATAATACCCGTAACAATTTGGATGACGTAAGTGTAAACCTTATTTCAATAAACTATGTACGATGACGTAAGTGTAAACCTTATTTCAATAAACTATAACGCTACAAATACGTTGAAATATGCCTTTGTCACAACTATATTTTCGAGATGTGCAGTCCCTATTACCATTGGGTGATAATCATATAAAATACAGATTTGAGAGGTGTTTTCGCTTATTATTGGGAATACGGAGAGTAAAGATGAAGCATTAGGAAACTTCATGTTATTAATAAGTGTATTTCAACAGTTTTTAAATTATTCTATATGAATCTATAATAAGCTACTAAATGGACATGTTTTAGTTTATGTAGTACAAAGTAATGTTTATTAAAAAAAAATGTTGTCCCGCGAAGTAATTTCCATTTCAATTAATAATATTGTGTGTAAATCCTTTAAAATTTGTATTATGTCATACTTTTTCATAAAAATGATAAATTTTATTGATTTTCAGATTTTGTTTTAAAATTTCTAATAAACGTAATAGATGCCCGTAAATGAAATATCCAAAAAAAACTGTATTGTAATAATGCTGATGGAAAGTGTAATATGTAATCTCTAAGGTCTAAACTACAAAAAAACGCACTTAAAGTAGTTTTATAAAAAAAATACTGAGGTGAAATTGTTTAATGTACGTAGGTATATACGGAATATTAATACATGTCGTAAATTTTTAACTAATTAAAAGTCCTCTTCTATAAAAACAAAAAAAAGCAAATTGGTGGTTGACCATTCTAAACCGAGTCTTCATCACCACTTTTGGCCCTGCAACCCCTGGTGGGTCTTGGCCTCCTCAAGAGTCTTCCTGTACTCATCTCAGTTTTGAACCAGCTCTCTCCAATTCAGAATTTCCAAGGCAGATATGTATGTCTTTGAGGACGTAATTTTGGGCTTCCTAAGCTCCTTCGCCATGTCGGTCTTGAATTTAGCAGGGACTTTGGTGCTGGTTCGGTCATTCTCTCCACATGACCCAGCCACCGAAGTCTTTCCAGTTTTATAATGTTTTATAAGCAGAGTCGCAGAGTCTTATTCCCGACATTTTGAGTACTAAAGGCCTCATTGCAGCCCTTTGGACAACTACGTCATAATATATGCATTGCTAGTATAACGTAGCTACTTCGTATGCACTGTATTTCAGTTCAAGGAAAGTAAAATATATATGTACACACGTTATGTGCAAGCACACGCCATAAAACGCAGCTGTGATTAGAGTTGCATATGAGGACGGAATAAATTTATAACGCTTGGAAAATAATTGTGTAAATTAATGACACAAAGGAAATATTGTACAAAACACAAACAAACAGACAAAGAACCGTCCAATCCAAGATTCCAAACGACACCCAAAGAAAGAAGAAAATCGTAAATACTCGCCGCCATTCAGGCCAAATTAAAAATAAACACACTTCGAGCAGCAACCTTTTGTGTCCCGTCTACGCTGAAATTCTTTGTTGATATCGATTGGATTCTATGATAAAATCTCAAGTTGTGTGGCCATAAAGAAGTCTAAAAGAAACAACCACGAAGTAACAAGTTTTGGGTGAAATAAAGGAGAAATATTTTTTCTTTTATATAAACATGGAGATTTATTGATTTTTTAAATAAAAATAAAAGATTTATCTAGTTTTGTAAAAGTAATTTTCATTCAATTTTGAATGGAAAATATTATTTTGGGTGATTTGTCGACTCTTACGAAGATAAGCAACATCGAAAAATTTTTTTTTAAAAAAATATTTAACTTCTTTCATTCGCTTCTTAATATTGGTTCGTTTTGATATGTCAAATAAAATGACAAAAAATATTTTTTAAATTTCTGATAGGTTTTAATAATTTTATTTGAGAAAAAAATTAATCTTTGTTGTCGTTTATCTCCATGACTTTTTGCCCACAAGAAATAGTTAAAATATTACCCATAAAAAATTTAAAACACATGTGGTAATTTGGTGAGCCGTACGATCTCTATGAATTTCATCTATTCATTTTCTATGCTGCACTTACCCCATTCACCTTTTCTTTTATTAACATTATTTTGCAATCAACGTCCCATCGGTTAAACGTCAAAACAATAATAATCATGCAAAGCGGCACTGGCTCCGCTTCAATTCGATTGATTTTTCAAACCTCCGAGATTATTCTATACATTTCTAGTATTTGCAAGAATGATTTCCGTGGCTTCCTGACTATCCCAGACGTATCCCGAATATTGTAGATAATTCAAATTTAACCAAAATAGATTTTCTTCACTTATTAGTTTCTGCTGATGAAGGGCATCTACAGAGTCATTATTATTATTAATTAGTACAGTGCCGTGAATAAAAAATCGTCCGTTAAACAAAAATCATACAATCTTGCGTGTTGTCTTAATAATACCAAATAATATTTTTTACATCTCTGTGTACAATTGCTGCTAATTTTAGCTAATATTAACATTGTATTTCAATATATTATAACTGATAATTTTAATTTAAAAGTTTTATTAAATTTAATCCGTATTATGTTTGTCCAAATGTACCCCTAAGGCCGGTTCTATCAACTTCGATAATGGTAACCTTTGATCTTAAACATCAATTATTGCGTTTTCCATCAATCACACAACCCATAGATTTTAACGAAAGATTAGTATAATCCAAGTTGATACAACCGACCGTTAGTCTGTCCAAATCTGCCTCTTAGGCGTCCAAATGCACGCTTTTCACTGGAATGGTCGCAATGGTGTTATAAAATTTTATTGACTTTTTGATTAAAAGAATGGTAGGTTAATAGTGTCGCCTTCAATATCTACATTAAGGTTTTTGAAAATTAAATAAAAAAACTCGATAACAAGCAATTTTTTTGTTTGTTTTTTCAATTGATTCAGCAACATGTTGATTGCTTGTATTATTTGAGTGTATCTACTTATATTATTTGATTAATTACACCAACATGTTTCGGAAAAACATTTCCATCGTCAGGGTGTTTTATATAATATGTCAAAATATCAAAATGAATAATTTCTTTTGTTTTTCTAAATTATTTGAAAAATTATTTTTAAATATTATTGCTGAAGTTCTTGATTACTCACTCAATTAGGCTAGTCGTGAAATTTAATTGATTATTAATAATATTTTGTTTACTATTTATTACATGCTTTACTAATTTTTAATGATTATAAATTATTCAATTTCAAACCAAAATTATTTATGTGTAAAATAGAAAGACCTAAATTTTTATCGAAACCGTGATCATTTTCTAAATAATGATTTTTTTAATAATAATAATAATAAAATTTCCAATAATTGTGAGTAGGTACTCAAGAACTTAAGCAATAATATTTTGTTTAAAAATTTCAAATAATTTAGAAAAACAAGACATTATTCATTTTGAAATTTTGACATATATAAAACACCATCACGATGGAAAGGTTTTCCGAAACATGTTGGTGTAATTAATCAAATAATATAAGTAGATACATAAAATAATACAATCAATTTTTTTTAATTCTTTTTTGTCCTAATCTGCCTCCCTCTGCCGCTATACTGCTAGAGATTTTTAGATGGAAAATTTATTTTAATAAAATCTAAAATTTCACATATAAAAATGATAATAAGAATAATGTTTAATGGCTCGATAAAAAGTGTCGCATCTCCCAAAGTATTACTGTAAGAGATGTTAATATGACAATTATCATCAATCATCCGATAATCGGAAGGTTATCGAATTTCCTCGCAAGTTTTTCCTCTCAGAACTTGTTCATCACGCGTCGAGCACCACAAGGCGCGGCCCGACACATGGCCGCAAGAGGCGGGACCTCAGCAGGGGCGGCGGGGGGTCACGCTTCACTTCCCCAAATTAAATTTGTCTGTGAACTTTCACCTGCCACCGGGTCAGCGGACTTGGGAGAGTAATTGGTGAACGTATATGATAAAAGAGAGATTGGACAGAACGAGACGTAAAAAATATTATACATCTATTCCTATCATTAGTATATGAAAAATGTGAAACATTAAAATTAGGGATCCATTGCGTAAAATTTACCTGAATACGCTATTTGGCAATTTTTATATTTTTTAAATTGAAATTCAACATATTGTGGCCTTCGAAGATCAGTGGGTTACGACTATTGTTGAGATCACAATTAATATGTGTGATTTACTCAAGCTTAGGTGTTTTGTCATGTCTTCAGTGACGACTTCAGTAATGGACCTCTTGGTTTGTTGAAGCCTTAAAAAGAAAATAAATCAATTTATAAATATACCCTTTTTATATTATTGATGGATTTGGCGTTAACTTTGAAGAGATTATTTATGATGATCATTAAAATGGATGGAAAAAATAAACAATATAAAATATAAAATTTTATCTCTACTCGAGCTTTCAGAGTGTCGGAATTTCTCATCGATTGGTGATTTAAATGTATTATTTGAAACTGAAAGGAATATTCATTTTAAATTCTTTGATGTTTCACTGTAAATGCTTAAAAAAAATATGTATACAAGAAAGCTACTAACCAGAGCTGATTTTTGTCGTTAAATAATCAATAAATATATATGTAAGAAAGTTATTTTTGACGAATAAATGAAGATCAAAGGACCATAGATGATGGAAATGGTGTTGCGAGCTGAAAATAGTTGCATTGACCATGACAATTCAGGCAGAATAAGCTGAGCAAATTTAATGGTGCCAAAACTCAATGTTTGAGTTTTTGCTGCTTCAGTGTTAATTGTAATTTTTGCTAGTTTTATGTGATACACCATACGAATCGTCAAGTTTGTGTTTACTGGGGTATTATGCCGTGTTGTTACGACCTTTCGGGCCGACGTTTCGGATCCCATTGCATGGTCCATCATCAGGGCTGATGTGTTGTCTTGAATGTTGGTGTTGTGGTTAAGTATCAGCTTGCAATACCGTGCCGAAGTCATGATGTGTTTGTATTGTGTTGTATGTATGATTCATCTGTTGTCTGATCACTATCTCTGCGGAGTCTGCGACGAGAATGACTTTGAAGCGCCGGATACCAAGATGTTTTTAATTTGAGACCATCAGCTCTATTAATGTTTATCGGATGCTTGTAGATTTCTAGTGCTTCCTTGATAAGACGCGCATGGTGACTCTTAGGCTTTCCAGGATTTTTTTCGGTTCGAATGCAAATGAGGCCGGTATCCAGAAAATTGCTCCAGATCCAGTGCTGGCCGGGAATTTTCTGGATCGACCGATTTGCATGCTGCCGTTTGTGCGTGCGTTTGACCCTTTTGGAAATGGTACGCGCCGTTTGCCCCACGTATACTTTATCGCAGTCTTGACAATCGAGTCTATACACACCGTCCGTTTCTAAGCGATCTCGATCCTTTGGATAAATACGACTTATGCAAAAATACAGTCTTCAACAAACTATTATATTTAAACTCAAAATCAGACGTAATCTTGAGTTTGTCGCCTCGTGTGGAATTCTGATCACATACAATAACAAAAAAATAGTATGGTATACAGATAAAAATAGTATAATATTTTTCGAAAATAGTATGGTTACACAGTTGTGCGATTGCTTAACTTTCCAACAAAGTAAACAGTAACACGATTAACACCCAGGAAAAAATACATTTAAAGGGTTTTAAAATATATATTTTATATGTAGATATGTTCTAAGAATGCACGTACTGGATTTTTTTCCAGAGATTTCTGTGAGACTTCTATAATTTATCTTAATTAATTGATCATCCCTATGGGGACAAAATCCAGTAACTGTGTTCTTAGAACTTACCTGCGTATAAAAACATTTGTTAAAATATATACTGGTGTATGAAAGTAGTTAAAAAAATTAAAATACTGATTTTCAGGCGTATTCTAGAATATACTTTAAATAATTCGTAAGAATTTAATGTATACATTAAAAAGTATTTTTATTTTTATTCTACATTAAAAAATATAGGAGTATCAACTGCAAAAATCTATGTATTAGGAAAGGACTACATATGTCACTAGCATAGTCCATTCAAAAAGATTCTCAGATTTGAACAAATATAGAACTTTCAAAATTTGATAATGTGTGAATGTTTTTACGATGGAATTGTTGAACAATGTGTAAAGTGAGCAAGCTACTATAAGTTGTGAGCCTTGGGCCATAGAATAAAAAGACACGTTTTTCATATTCACTGCTTCGTCTCTGTGAGACTACTATAATTTATCTTAATTTAAAAACATATTTATTAGTGATCTGTAGATCTGTTATCTTATCTGCTTATCTTATTTATCTGGTATATTGGTTTAATTATCTTTATTTTACTTTATTATTAATTTGTAAAAGGTTTCTAATTATTACTGTTTGCTTTTGTACTAATCATGGTTTTTATATATATTGTTTATTTCTCGTAAATAGTTGTATTTATATTGTTTATTTTTGAATTATTTACTTTAAGATTTATGTAAGTTACCTATATAAGAATCCCTATAACTTTCTCGTGCTGTAAAAGCCCACTAGTGCGTTGATTAATAAATAAATTTCACAAAAGTGTAAAGAATATTTTGTATTCAAAATCAAATGAAGAATAGTCCCCGAAGCTTTCAGGTACTAGCTACGAGATACCTGAACATCAAAAAGTAATAATATATTTTTATAATAATTTTTTAATCCATATTTATTATTCCTAAAGTTAATAAATAAAAACATAAAATAAAACTTTCTTTTGTGAGCATATAAATACATTAATAAAATCAAATTCAACTCTTGTATTATACAGGTCCCGGAAAGCAATGTCAGTAAGGGACTATTCAATGGTCGTCCACGTTTCTTTGTGAATACGCTAAGCATTATTGGAAATTCACTAAATCTTTGATTGAAAAAAGGTGAAAAGAGAAATAGAAAAGAGAAAATACTCACTAAATCGAAGATGGGATTT
>JADDOH010004991.1:0-138095 GCA_016648135.1 Agrypnia vestita
CGACTTCCCCAAAATTTTACATAAAAATGTACTATTTGAAGTATGTACTTTTAATAACTTTGAAGTGTGTGTAGTTTGAAGTGTGCGCGCACTACACTTCAAAAGTACACACTTCAATGCAATGTAGTACTACATTGTAGTAGTTAGTACAGAGCGGACCCATCACTAGCGTGTACTCTATTTAAAATCTAAAATATAGACAAAATTATATATTAATGACGCTCAAAGTATTGAGATGTAGAAATCTACACTGATCATTCTCCATTATTTTATAGATTTTTTTTTAGTCCTACTTGTCACTTTTTTTATTTTGTGTATCTTTTTACCAAATTACGTTCTTTCTCGTTTCTTTGCATTCCAATTTATTCTTCTTTTTTTATACTTTTAGTTTAGCTTGCCATTGCCTACATCTCGCATGATAATTTTATATTTTACTATGTGTACTGTCTTTCAAAATAAATATTTTATGTCGATCTAGGGGGATAAAATTTAAAATAGCTACCTTCATACTTCAGAACAGATATTTCTATACATCTAGCGAGGTAGGTAGTGGCCGAGAGGTTTGCTACATATTATCCTACATTTAATTGTATTATTTGTATGTATCAAGCAATCAAATATCCATTATTCTATTGAGTTTCATGAAAAGAATTAATACTCATACCTCGAATATTTAAAGTAATTGGGACAAAAAAACTTTGAAAATGTCTTCATTTTCTAAAAAGTCCAAGTATCTAACCGCTTTCGTGTTTTATCGATTTTCCGCCTAAAACGGTTCCGTATTCAAAAGTTTCGAATAAAGTAACTTGCAAAAATTGAAAATACAATGTTTTTTTTAATGTTTCTATCGTTTTATTTGAGTTGTATTGCAACGAATCGATTTTTCATAATCGATATAAGTTACTGTAATCATGATTCAACTTTTTTCAAAATATAAAAAGTATTTAACTGTAAATGGTTACGGATATTTTATACAAACCGTATGTTTTTTCGAGAAACGATTCTCGACGTTTCGTTGAAGTCGTACTCAAAATCATCAGGAGAACGACCTGTACTCGCGGAGGTATAGGGCGGACTTTATAGGGAATATAAGAAGCATTGAAAAACAAACGCGAACTTTGATATTGCATGTCTCCGTAAATATTTACATTATTTATTTTTTGTTTGGTCGTGGTTGCTTTTTCATGAACTCATTTACGTGGCGGGATCCACCTGTAAAGTTTTTTCTGCTAGACACCCTGTATGTATCAGACTTCCGACGGTTAGGTTAGGTTAGTAGATTATGCGGTTTGCCCTTCAGTTTTTGCTATTGATATGACGTCACCGAGACGATGCATGTACGAGCGAGAAGACCTGAGGTTTCCTGGAAAGAGATAGCACAGCACCGCATAGCCATACCGCAAAATTTTATATCTATTTTTTTATTTTCAGTGCAGCAGTGCGATTTAAATATGGGAATGAAATTATTTAATTTTTTACTAGCAATGCGATCACGGAATACGTGTCACGTAAATATCCTTGCTATTTTCAAATTCAGCTAAATGCTTGTGCTTGAAAATAGGGCTAACTCACTGGTACCCTGGAATGGGGCTCGAACCAGCGACCACTGGATCACTAAGCGAGCGGCATAACCGTTACTCGAAAAACATTAGGTTCATGAATAATTGTCCACCGTTTTTCGCGACATTTTTTTGTTTTATTCGAAGTTCAGTCAACATTTGTCGTAATATTATTTTTCAACAGGGTCAGGAAATTAAAATTATGTTATTAGATTAAATTTGAAATTATTTTATAAGAGTTAACAATTTACACACAACGGAAATAAAATGGAACGAATAATACGTATTACAAAACGTACATGAAATTCGCACCTAACATTATGAATAACCCAACGAAACAAGATTAAAGAATACGTGTTATGCTGTGAAACAAGTAACAATTGACAACTTGAGAACTCAACAAATCCATTCGTTCAATGTTAGGAGAATCCCCGATAATAGAGTGCGTAGGTGTGTTCGGGTACACGGTGCACAGCCAAACCGTAATTTGCGTTGCGTTCAGTTATAAATAGTTTGTTTTTAAATAATATTCGTGATGATATTCGGAGAATACGAATATTCGAAAAATATCTTCTATTCGGCGAATACGAATATTTGTATTCGTATTCGTTGCATCACTACTAGGAAGGACACTGGACACCACGCCCCCTAGTGATAATTTTACTGCATATGTTTTGAGTTTTTCTTTTTTGGATATGTTACAATATAATTTTTAAAATTCGCGGATAATATGCGCCAATTTACAATTTTTTTTAGTTAGAAAATAGGAATGAAGTCTTCACATCGCTCTGCTGAAAAAATCTTGTTACTTGCCAACTGTTGTGGATTTTCTTCGCTGCTTAGATATTCAAATTAAAATACCGTATTTTACATATCACAATATTCAGTCGCCCCGGAGACCGTTACGTGTCGCGTGACGCACGGCATTGACCTTGGAACACACACTCGCGCGATGATATTATGTTTCAACACAATTTTTTGATTTACGGCCCAACTTTCAATTTCATTTTCAACATTATTAAGCGTAAACCCGTGAAAAGTCACGGGACATAATAATAATTAACAACGACCCTTGCTTGTAATCTGGGCCGCGCGCTGATTGCGTGTCAAACTCTAATTATCTCGAGTTGTAATTCCAGCAAGTGTTTTTTGTAAAATTTCCAGAAAAAAAATGTACTTTAATGTCGGACTATAACTATCTATCAGGGTCTGATATCTATGATAATCTGTGGGTAAAAAGTTAAATTAGCGTAGAAACACACGTACAGTAAGTAATACCTCGATATATCGATGAGTAAATAAACAACCTGTAGATAACTTTAGGTACTGTGAATAATAATAATTTCGTTGTCTGTATGTCTGTATGTCCCCGTAACATTGTGTAACATCCGTAACTTTTTTGAGTAAAATTTATTTTTTCAAAAAAAAATTCTTTGGATTGTTTTTTGCTTTTTTATGATTTTTTTTAAATAAAATAAATAAATACTTATTCCTTAAGAACCGACATGTAAAAGTACCGTCATTTTTGACGGGTTACAGCTAGTCAATACATAAAAGTGTCTACACAAGTAAAAATAAATAACTCCTTCAATACACGCTAAATCTCTGTGTGGCACCATTTTATATGATTTATATTAAAACAACCAACTTTGTTAAAACCACTACTTTAAGAGCAATGTGTCCTTTCTTCGGGAGAATACTTAGTTTACTTATTCTAGTATTCTCCTGAAGAAGGGACCTTTGGTCTTAAAACATGTCGAGTGATTTAATATTAATCATAATAATAAATAAATAAACTTACCAATTTGTTACTTTTTAAACATATGCATTCGGAAAACCTACTTTATTATATAGGATGTCTCGTAGCTAGTAGCAAAAACTTCGGGGCAGTCTTCTTCATTCAATTTTGAATAGAAAATATTCTTTACACACTGCTTGAAATATCAACAGTTAATGAGATAAGCGACATCAAAGTTTGCAATTTTTTTACAACACTCTAGACTATCGTGAAAGTAATTTATATTGAAAATTATAAATTCTAACGCTCTGATACAAGTCCAATAAAATTATTAAAACCTTGAAAAAATCTGAATCAAATACCTGCAAGGTTTTAATCGTTTCGTATGACTTGTACCAAAGCGAAAGAATTTTTAATATTCGGTATAATGTAGTCTAACGTTTTACAAAAGATAAGAAATAAATATGAAGAAAAAAAATCAAAACTTCGAGGTAGCTTATCTCTTAAAATTTTGACATTTCACCTATAGTGTAAAGAAGATTGAATTGAATGATTAAAGAGCTTAAAGATCAAGAAAAAATTTAATGAAGAAGAAGAAGAATAAGCCCCAGCTACGAGACACTATAGGAGGGAGCTTCCATAAACCACGTCGCCTCATCAAGGGTGAGTTCGGTAGAATGCTACGCTGGGCTACGTGGGGGAAGGGGGGGGGGTCAGAGTTGAGCTACATAATTCTTTCATTTATTTGGCACAATTAAAACGGCACAGAATGAAATCACGTGGTTTACGGAAGCTCTATAACGTCCGAACTAGTCCGTTATATCAAGGTTTTATTTTTTTATGATTTCGTGTGTTGTTTTCTCAGTTTATTTAAAAAAACTTTTTAATTTTATTAAATTTAATTTAGTTGAATTCAGGATTTGAGGATATGTATCCGCGGATATATATCATGTTATATATCACGATATATATCATGATATTTATGGCTTGATTTTTATCTTTGATAAAAAAACTGTCTGCGGTCGTTAATAGATGAGGCTAGTTGTATTTTAAAAATGCTACAGATTGCTTTTTTTAATATGTGCGGTCGTTATTAGATGGCGCTAGATGTATTTCGAAAAGTGCTACAAGTTATTTTTTTAATATCTGCAGTCGTTACTAGACGGCGCTAGTTGTATTTTAAAAAGTGCTACGGTTGTTTTTTAGTTTATTTTGTTTCATATAATCCATTTTTTATTTAGCAAAAAGAAACAAATATTTATAACACTACATTAGAAAGAGCAACTTTTATAACTTATATATAATAATTGCATATATTTGCTTTTTTCAGTATGCAATTAATTTATTTAATAAATAATAATTCATGTACAAAATAAATTTCCTAATTATTTTGATTGTATCAATCGACGTGTGCAAAAAGGAGAAAAAATATGGATATATATCCAATTTTTTATATATATCGGATATATATATATATATATATATATATAAAAAAATCGGATTTTTTCGAACCCTGGTTGAATTATAGAATTAGAGTCTCGAACATATTTTTTTTACTCTAGAAATTTTTTACGTGGCTTGTTTACTATGCAATATATGCACCCTTTATTAATAAAGTTTTTATTTATATGTTATAAAAAGGTGAAGAAGTCGTATATACCATGATACTTTTAAAACACCAACAGACGAATCATATTGGTTTGGAATAAGAATATTACTTTTTTCATGATTAAACAAGGGATTGACTGAAAAATTTACTAAGATAAATTATATACATCTCGCGGAGACCTATTTACACGGGAAAGAATATATGGAAGCCTTTTGGGTATTAATAGGGCTTACGACCTATCAAATGGCTAGCTTGAGTGATCACTTTGCACAATGTAACGTTCACGATTCCATCCAAGATCAATTTTTTGAAGTTGCATATATGTGGGGGGCCAACGACCCGTTTCCTCGCGCGTTTTGACCAGCGCCAAATTCTCGCGGAATATCAATCGCGCGCAAAATACACGCGCACTCAGAATCGCGGACGTCTGTGGTTATATATGGTTTATAACCACCCTGTTTTGAATTTTTATAACCACTACGTCTACGGTTTTTCAATACAAATTTAACAAAATAAATTTTACAGATTTCTGTCAGTTTCAATAGAATGAAATAAATTTCTAATAGAATGAAACATTACACGGACGTCAAGGTCTACGGTCTCAGTATATTTTTGAGTGTTTGGATTATAATCGCATCCTTAATGATACAGTTATTTTCAGAATAGGCTACGTTAACTGTTTATTACTTTATATTATGGCAGTACATTAGGGCCGCTTTTACCAACAGGCGAAAAAAAAAATCATCCCATTTTCTTTGGCATTATCAGTTTCTTTTTTAAATAATTCAAATACAAATGATAATTTTCTTCGTGAATAAGATTCATACCCGCCGTGTCTATTTTCTTAGCATAAGATGTTTAATTTACCCGAGTCTCAAAATATAACATTTATATTTTTAATATTTAGGGCATCAACTTTGTTCGGTCAGGTGTTAGTTATGTTAGTATATAACCACGCCCTGTTATCGCCCGGTTGTCCTGACGAAGAGACGGGCACGTCTCGAAACCGGTGGACTAAAAATCTCAGTAAGTGGATTAATACTAACATAACTAACATCTTAGCATGGGGATCTGCCACAACAAGTTATATCAACCATTTAAATACAGCTCAAAAGAGCATTTTAAAACTTCCAATAAGAACACCCTTAAAAGAGATTTTCAAATGTCTCGACGTGCCGAACGTAAAACAAATATACGCCGAGAGCATTCTCTCACATCAATTTAAAGACACAAAACAAAACAATAGAACCCCGGCATATAACACGAGAGGCAGTCAAATGGTAAATAGAAACATACCAACTTCCAACACAACTTTTGGCCAAAGAAGCTATACCTATTTTGCAACAAAACTCTACAACATCCTTCCTCCAACCTTCAAAAATATAGAAAAGATTGAATAGTTCAAAAAAAGATAAAAGTATGTGTCTAAATCAAGTCGATGCAAATAAATTAAAAGGAATATTAAAAACAACGTAGAAAGTTTAAAATAGAAATTAAATAGATATAAACTAGTCCGCTTCAGCACAGGAACCTCTAGTGAGGAGGACTAAGAACAAAAACATCAATAATATTTTTTAAATTTTAATAAAAAAAATTAAAATCAGTTATAATATTTCGGGTTAAATAAATATTTGACTTATGAATATGGATATTGATGTGTTTGCTACCAAATAGTGAACATCTCTGCATTTGCCATTTATATGATTGGATATTTCTGCCTTTGCTAATATGTTTCAGTATAAAATCGACATCAATTCTCGCTTTAGTACGAAGCGGCCATTTTGTCCCTTCCTTGGGAGTTTGGTAGGGATAGACGAAGACAGCACATCCATGCTATATTTGCTTTTAAGAGCGATTTGGAAATTTGATTTTATAAGGAATAGCGCTATATTTCCTATAAAATCTCGAATTCAGTACATTCTAATTTAGTAATCCTCGATGACTGCATTCATTCCTTTTTTTTGATATTTCTGCCTTTTTGTCTAATATGTAAAATAATTTCTTAAAAAAATAATAAAATTAATCTGTCAAACGTCCAAATTGACGCTGTGAAAATGTTTTATAATATCGGTCGAGACATATGTTACGTTATATTTCTATCTTGAGATGAGATCCCTTAGACGTATGCGTAGCAAATCCATTTAAAATGTAGTGAAGAATGAAGATATTAGGAATGAATGTAAAGCTGATCTTAGCATAATTCATAGAATTAAAAAAGGATCGCCAAGATGATTTGGGCATATTGAGCGAATGAATGAGGAAAGAATGGTAAGAAAGATATATAATGCAAGTGTCGATGGCGCCAGAAAGAGAGGGCGACCGCGGAAGACGTGGCATGGCCAGATTAACCAGATACTGGAAGATGGTCCCGTTAGAAGCCTCAACAACCGGCGAGCTTGCATGCGAAGATGTACGAATTCGGAAGAGTGCGGCGCTCTATCTTCTCTGCCTACCCCCACGGGGAAACGGCGTGATGGTAAGTAAGTAAGAATATGTGGGAAAATGTACTTGATTCTTGCTGCCAGTGCCGGTTTTGTATTTTGGGGAAGAGGCCTTAAAATAACTTTAAACCCGGGGCCTCGGAGAACCTGAATTCGCCCCTGCGCCCGCCGGCAAGTCCGCGGAGCGTTCGTGCGGAAATGTGTGCGTGCGCTCAAGGTCCCGCTCGCACACCGAGACACGTGTATACACTATCAGCTGTCAGTTCGTGCTCGCTTCGGCGACCTTCGTGCGTCTTTTTTCATCGCCCTTGACGCTTTCTCGCTGTCTTTTGCCACATATCCAACGTCAAGGTTCGGCTGTATCGAACCGATGGCGCTATTCGATTCTCCGGCGCGTTGAGTTGGTAACGAAAACTGATTTAGAAATTATTTACTTGCCTTGTGTTTTGTTTTCATATTTACCGGTACCGGGATCGATGCCAGGCACCTCCAAAATCTTTTGAAATAAATACGTGTGCGGTACCACGTCAGGAACGAAGTTCCATACGCCTTTTCTTCTTTAAATCGATCAGTAAAAAAATACTTGTATCAAAATATACCATATTTTCTAAGTTTGTAATGCACATACTTGTTGCAGCTTCCATTTCTTGAATCTTCGTTGCAAAATTGCAATAACGAGACAATGTAACTCAGTATGATTTAAAACAATAACAAATAAGTTTCAACAAAATTTCCACGCGTTCAGTATTGAGGTTATACAACCTGTCGTGCACGATGCTCGTCTACTCGAATCTTGATACTCGCATACACACACACTCGTATATAATAGAAAGAGAGAGAGAGAGAGATAAAGTCCATTAAATCAATTATTTATTAAAAACTATTCGCACTACATTCAAACACTAAATATACAATACACATAAATATACAAGTAAAATATACTTAAATGCAAAAATACATGTTACTAGAGCGTGCCGAAGATACTTGTAATTGGGATAATGGGCATATGGGATAATAGTCTTCATTTATAACGTTTTATTATTAGATTATCATGTACCTATTATCCTGTTAGTGTCTCTAACAAATATATATATAAAAAGTCGCATAAAAGAAATTTTGTGCTTTTTTGGACGGAAATTTGCCGGTGGTAAATTTTAATTATTAAATCTCTTAGTAAAAAAAGAAAAGTGGTGTATTATTATTACTTGTTGAATTATTCGTATTCATATTCGCCGATTAGTAGGTTTGATGTTCGTATTCGTGAAAGTGGTATTCGTTACATCACTAATGAATAGACGTATATATATTGCAAGCGTCATTTTGCTTGTGACTTTATTTTTATCAAAGCACAAAATCACGTATTTAAAAAATAATTATTCATCATGTCCGAAGAACACACGTGACAGGTTCTGATTATTATCTGTGTAATTAAAAAGGTTATTATATAAAAATATCGCGGACTGTCGTACAAATATAGGGTGTTCTGTCTTCTTTTTTCGTCGAGATCAGGAAGAAATCGCAAGAGGCTAGGCTGAGGCAACATTTTTAAATTTTTAAAATTTATTTAATTAATAATACATATAAAATTTTATTACAACGATGCCTAAAAAATGTTTACAATTCATTTCACTCCAGACCAGCAAGTTAGTCCTAATTTCATAGCACAAGCGTTTAGCTTAGTTTGAAAACAGTAAGAATATTGATGTGACACGTATTCCGTGTTCGCATCTCTATTTTTTTTAAATTCTCTACGTAACAATGTCCGTCACCGGCGCCAGCAGGTGGCTCAGATAATAATGAGATAAAGGAAGTCAAAAAAACATAATACTATAATATGTTATAATGTGCATCACTAACGTTATCGAGACGCTACGCTATTTTAAATAGCGCTGTTCTTACAGAATAACTGGCGGCCGAAAATATATAATTAAAGTACGTCGATTGTGGCTACTTTTTTTTTTAATAAAACCTCGTAAGAACGTAACGAGGTGCAAAAGGAACAGCCTGTACCTCATATCTAGGAAGCAGGGAAGTAAGTCTCTCAACATCCAAGTATTTTCTGGTTTCCATATCCAGCTCACGCGAGGACAACCTTGGAAACGCGTAGTATGGTAGGTTCACGTAAGATAATCGGCCGTATTCTGAAAATAGCAATATTGGGATCTTAACCGGTCGGGTGCCGGAGTACCCTCTGTGTGCCGATCAGATCTGCGCTCCCTAGACACGTATGCGAATTCGGCCTATTTTTAATGAGTTTTTAAAGCTTATTATTGGTTGTATTTCAAGTTTTTGAACGAATGAACGAGTTCTATTTGTCAAGTAACCTCATTTGCCGCGCAAACCGGACAACAAATCATTCCAAATGTGGTCTTCGAACCGCGCATTAATTGTGTTATTTATCTGTTAAAAAAAGTGTTTTTTTTTTTAAGTGTTAAAATTAAGTATTTTTATACTCTTTGATATATTTAGAACGAAAATATTGAAGTACAATATCTTTAGTGTTATTGCTTCCATGGTTTTATTCGATAAACATGTGCGTACATTTCTGTTCGTAAATTTCGTTACTTATTTTCATAATTATTGTACAAGTAATTATTGAAATATAAGTAATTATAGAAGTCTGTATATTGAGAAACCAGAAACTGCAACTGCATAGCAATTATTGTTTATTTTTACATTAATATAACCATCACATAAAAGTGTCTAAAAACAGCAATCGTGCGCGAAATTGCGCGGCAGATAGGGTACATTCCGCGTTACGTACGGCCGGCACATGACCGGTTAAGATTGTTATCTCAACACTTAGAAGACGAGAATAAAAAAATAAAATAAAGTGTACAATGTTACAGGGTGTAACAGAGCTAGTCCACAATAATTTATAGGTGGATTCCCGCCTTGGTCTTGAGTCGAAAGTGTTCAAGCAACCATGGCCTAAAATCAATAAAAGATAAACTAAAGAGATATGCGACATCAAACTTTACATTTTTTGTTCTCATTATTTCTGACTTATTTTTTGTAAAACGTTGAACTTATCATTACAGTAACTTATATCGAATATGAAAAATTCATTCCCTTTAATACAAGTTAAATTAAATGATAAAAACCTTCCAATTACAACTAAATATTCCAATTGGAATTTTTCACGCTTTTTATTATTTTATTTAACATTTATTGAAACAAATGAATTTTTCTTAATCTATATAAGTTACTGCAATGATACTTCAACATTTTGCCAAAAATAAGTCAGAAATATTGGGGAAAAAAGGCAAACTTTGATGTCGCATATCTCCTTAACTATTGATATTACGTCATGGTTGCTTGAACATTTTCGACTCATATCAAGGCAGGAATCCAACTGTAAAGTTTTTGCTTCCAGTTATTACAAAAGGGGTTGAGATATAATCTTTATTATACCACAAACTAATGAGAATATATCCGATATTGTTTAATCCCGAGTTTTATGTATTGTTTCAATCAATTAACGAATCTTCCGTTAGTCGCAATATTTTTGGTATTTTTTGAACAAATTTGACTAGACATAATATTCAATTCTACTATCGCTGTTGAATCTATATCTATATCTATAAAACTCGATGTCTTTCTGCCTGTCTGTCTGTTCTCTATAAAAATCTACATCGATTATCCGATCTGACCCGAATTTTGCATATTTATACTTTAGGACCCGGCGGATAACATAGGTAACATTTCCCCCCTCCCCCTGAACGAAATGTACCGTTCGACCGATTTGACTCAAATTTTGCAAACTTATTCTTTATCACCGGGGGTAACGTGAGTGCAATTTTCCCCTCCCCCTTTACCCCACCCCCTACCCTCTATATATTTTCTATACAAATCTACACCGTTTGACCGATCCGACCCAAATGTTGCATACTTATTATTTAGGACCCGGCGGGTAACACGGGCGAAATTTCTCCAAAACGTTGCAAAACAACAGAACCTTTGCGTCCCCCCACAAACTTATTTCCGAGTGAATCCTTAACCCGGGCAGCGCCGGGTACGCACGGCTAGTTTCAAAATAAATTTGTATCGTCGCAATTGTTTGATCTGCGATAAGAATCTCCCGAAATAGACAACAATGGCCCAGGGTCACCCTAATACAAGTTACGTACTAGTCTGATAGTCTCCACGGGAGGACAAACGGACTTACGTTATTAGCGTGCACTGTACCAACCCAATGCGGTCGTCTGGTGATACGAGCGAAATTCAGCACATTTTCTCACAAATTCCCTTGCATTTTGTATAACATTTTTGTGTGGAAAGGCATCAAATTGAAATTTTTTCATTAGATTCCATATACAGGGTGTCTCATATGAGTCGATAATGTTCAAGCAACCGTGATCAACATCAATAGTTATGGAGATGTACAATATCAAAGTTTGCATTTTTTTTTAAATATTTCTGACTTATTTTTTGAAAAAAGTTGAACTATCATTGCAGTGACTCGTATCGATTATGAAAAATTTATTATAAAATTATGTAAACCTTGTAAAAATTTATAGGTTGGTATCAATGATATAATAAACTGTAGATACGTTACAAGCGTGAAATCTTGGCACTCAATATTAAGGTAATTGCCTTACTTGCATTCGTTATCGAACGGACCTTCTTTGTATGTTCTTAGGTTTTCACGGCCACTCAGAATCTTCAAGTTTGTGTTTACTGGGGTATTATGCCGTGTTGTTACGACCTTTCGGGCCGACGTTTCGGATCCCATTGCAGGGTCCATTATCAGGGCTGATGTGTTGTCTTGAATATTGGTGTTGTGGTTAAGTATCGGCTTGCAATACCGTGCCGAAGTCGTGATGTGTTGTATTGTGTTGTATGTATGATTCATCTGTTGTCTGATCACTATCTCTGCGGAGTCTGCGACTTTGAAGCGCCGGATACCAAGATGTTTTTAATTTGAGACCATCATCTCTATTAATGTTTGTCGGATGCTTGTAGATTTCTAGTGCTTCCTTGATAAGACGCGCATGGTGACTCTTAGGCTTTCCAAGGATTTTCGGTTCGAATGCAAAATGATGGCCGGTATCCAGAAAATGCTCAGCCAGTGCTGATTTTTCTGGATGACCGAGTTTGCATGCCCGTTTGTGCTCGTTGACCCTTTTGGAAATGGTACGTGCCATTTGTCTCAACATATCTTTGATCAGCGAAGCGAATATCAGATCAGCGAAGGATCGAGATCGCTTAGAAACAGACGGTGTATATAGACTCGATTGTCAAGACTGCGATAAAGTATACGTGGGATAAACGGCACGTACCATTTCCAAAAGGGTCAACGAGCACAAACGGGCATGCAAACTCGGTCATCCAGAAAAATCAGCACTGGCTGAGCATTTTCTGGATACCGGCCATCATTTTGCATTCGAACCGAAAATCCTTGGAAAGCCTAAGAGTCACCATGCGCGTCTTATCAAGGAAGCACTAGAAATCTACAAGCATCCGATAAACATTAACAGAGATGATGGTCTCAAATTAAAAACATCTTGGTATCCGGCGCTTCAAAGTCGTTCTCGTCGCAGACTCCGCAGAGATAGTGATCAGACAACAGATGAATCATACATACAACACAATACAACACATCACGACTTCGGCACGGTATTGCAAGCCGATACTTAACCACAACACCAATATTCAAGACAACACATCAGCCCTGATGATGGACCCTGCAATGGGATCCGAAACGTCGGCCCGAAAGGTCGTAACAACACGGCATAATACCCCAGTAAACACAAACTTGAAGGACCTTCTTTGTGATCGGGCGCGACGCTACGCGGAAAATGGAACAGAATATCGTACACTATGTAAGAATGAGTATGTTATTTTAGTCACCGTGACTTCAAATTACCTGATTTTTCTGTTTACACGCAGAGCGTTTGTGAAATGAGTGTGCCGTGATTCGTTGTCTCTTTCAATGCAATATTTGCTACATATGAAAGCCGGCTAGTTTGCGAATAACGTGTCTATATTATAATACTGCTCATAAATGCGTCCATGAGTGAATTCTTGAAAACAATGTATAATAGACACATGTTAGAAAGCGAAAATAACTCATATTTTTAAGGTTTATGAGGAAATTAATGTTTTAGTAAAGAATTAAAGTGTTGTAATATAGATGTACGCTTTTTTATATCGGAAATAATTGAAAGCGTGAGATGCGGTGACATATATCTCAGAGAATTACTTGAGATAAATCCCAGTTTGGTCTACACGTATTTTGGATTTTCATCTGGAGATAAACTCGGAGATCGCAGGAGAACGCCTTTATTTTACGAGCAAGTAGATCTTGTAACGAGCTAGTGAACCACACATTGGTATATTCAATTTGAGTTCAAATACTATTAAGAGGCCCCAGTACACGATTTTCGTATTTGCTCTCGATTTGCTAAATTTAATGTTAACTTATTAAATCATTTTGCAAAACCCATAGCTAAACAGGGTTTTATAATAAATCCATTTACTGTTGAAGCATTTCCTTAAAAAAATATGAACAAATATATTGTTATAACTAACTAACTAACTAACTAACCATCACGCCGTTTCCCTGCAGGGGTAGGCAGAGAGGATTGAACGCCACACTCTTCTATCCTGGCACACCACTTTTGCTTCTGCCACATTCATACATCTTCTCATACACGTTCTACGATTGTTGCGGCTTTTAACAGGGCCATCCTCAAATACTTGTAGTACCTGATCGTGCCAGGTCTTTCGCGGACGCCCTCTATTCCTGTTGCCTTCAACATTCGCCTCATATATTTTCTTAACCATCCTTATATATATATATATATATATTGTTATAACATCAAAAAAATTATAACCCCGAAACACTATTTTAGTTTTCATGCAATAGAGTTATCTTTGGTACACTAATCGCCTCATATATTTTCTTAACCATCCTTATATATATATATATTGTTATAACATCAAAAAAATTATAACCCCGAAACACTATTTTAGTTTTCATGCAATAGAGTTATCTTTGGTACACTAATCTCGTATATTTTCAAATAAAGACTATATACCTATTTTCTTTACAAATTGTTTTGTATAAAGTTTGAAAAAGAAGTGATGCTATTCACATTCGTGCCGCACTAAAATACGTAATCTTTAATTATCTATTTCTCAGTCACTTATTGAAAGATTTCAACAATTTTTTCACTGGCTTATTAGTTTTGACCTATATTTTAATTCCGTTAAGTTAAATATAGTATTACCAATATTATGAAACTTCTCCATTAGGATCGGGCCGATGTCTAGTCTGATCATACGCACTGACTTTACATCCGCACAGTCTTTTTTAAATCAATTATCAAAAAATAACCATTTATGTTTTTTATGTTTCTTCTTACAACGTAACATATTTTTAGAAATGATAGAACTAATCCAAGTATAAGTAATACCGATATTAGTAACGTCAATGAATACTTGCGTGTACGTCATATCTTGTGGTCTGCTTCATAGATAGGCAGTACTCATGAAACGAATGTAGGATTGTATGCTTTTCAACCATTCACCATTTTATTTTAAATAGTATATTATATTGTGTATATATTTGTATAATGTTGTGTCAGTATACACAGTGTGTGGTGTATTTTGAGACTGACTGATCAAAAATATTCTCCGAAGTAACAATTTATTTAATCACTCGCTTGCCCCGCATTTTAACAAACATAGGACGGCCCCAGAGCAAACGGGCGGCCGCGCGACGGATGAACGCATTGCCAAGAATTTTATTATCTATATATGTAAGTGTTCGAAGGTTTTAATTGTTTATGATAAGCAGGCAACATGGACAATCAGTTTGTTTTTAATATTATAAATACACTAACTGTTCGAACCCGACGTCGCACGGGTTAAGGATTAAGTTGAAAATGAGTTTGTGGGGGGAAACAAAGGTTTGATTCTAACGGTATAGATTTGCATGTAAAATATATCAGGGAAGGAGAAAAGGTAAAAGGGGAGGGAGGAAATATAGCCTATGTTACCTGCCGAGTCCTAAAGAATAAGTTTCCAAATTTTGATTCCGATCGGTCGAACGGTATAGATTTGCTTCGAAAATATATCAGAAGGAGGGGAAGAGGTAAAGCTGAGTCCTAAAGAATAAGTTTCCAAGTTTTGCATTTGCATCGAAAATATGTCAGGGGAGGGGAAGGGGTATGAGAATAGGGGGAAATATCGCCTATGTTACTCGCCGAGTCCTAAAGAATAAATTTCCAAATGTTGAGTCCGATCGGTCAAACGGTACAGATTTGCATCGAAAATATGTCAGGGGAGGGGAAGGGGTATGAGAATGGGGGCGAAATGTTTCCTATATTACCCGCCGGGTCCCAAAGCATAAGTATGCAAAATTTGAATCGAATCGGACAAACGGTGTGGATTTATAAAGAGAACAGACAGACAGATAGACATTGAGTTTTATAGGTATAGATAAACGTTTTTTCACCCGCAATAGTAAGACCGTAGCTGCTTTAAGGTATCTCCGCGTCCAGTACTTTGGACCGTGGCAAGCGAGTGGTTAAAGTTACAGGTATTTATAGATTTTTCGCAATCATCGACCATCTTTTGTGTGATATTTGTGATATTTTGCCGTGTATATGTGACCTCTCTGGCCAACGTTTCGGATTCCATTGCAGGGTCCATCATCAGGGCTGATGTGATGAATGTGTGTTGAAGTGTAGGTTAAGTATTGCCTTGCAATACTGTACCGAAGTCCGGGTGTCTCCAAGTTTGTGTTGTGTTAAGTACTGGATTGCAGTACCGTGTCGAAAGCAGGGTATGTGTGTCTTGATGTAGTGTGTTGTGTATCTACTAACGGACGTCGGACTGTGCGGATCATCGATTTGATTTATCCTGCAGCCCGATACCACGGGGTTTTTAACTTAAGACCGTCACATATACACAGCAAAATATCCCAGAAAACTATACACAGAAGATTCTGAACGGCCGTGAAAACCTAAGGACATTTTTAATCGGCCATCTTTGATTAGAAAATAATACTCGATGTTGCACGTAAGAATCTACATCTAATCTGTTCAGGCTAAGTAACTAATCGGGCTGATTGTTTCCTTGTTGCAGATGACATGCAGTGTGTACAGGTCCACTCCGGACGGCAGTTCAAGCAAATGAGAATGTACAGAGTCAAACGGGTCCCCTTCTTAAACAAATAGAAAATAATATATTTTTGTATTATACACGAATAGGATTAAATAATAGCTAAATACGAAGCTACAGCCGTAATTTCGCCTTCTTCTGTTAAAGGTTGTCGCGATTTTGAAAATTAGTCGTGTCGTCTCGAGGATCACAATGCCAGTCGTGTCTCAGAGCCGCTTCTCCACCACCTCCAGTACCTCTCTCTCTACCGGGTCTTACAGATCCACTCTCAATAGTTCCTCTTCCCTGGACAGGCCCTTCTATAGCTCGGCCAGCGGCTCGTACGTCTCCCCGCGGAGAAGCGCGTACGCCGCCAGCACCGTCACCGACTACCGGAGCCAGCTGTCTTACGATGGCGACGGCCACCGGGCGAGGAAGAGTTCCTACTCCAGCGAGTACTCTCGCTACTCGCGCGCGCCCAGCGTGGCGGAGTCTGAGTCCGCCGCGGCCCCCCGGGCGGAGCGCTCGGGCTCCCGCTCCAGGGACGCCTCGGTCGCGCGCAGCGACTCCGCGAGGTCGTCTCGCAGCGACCCCTCCCCCAGGTCCTTCCCGGGCCTGACCTCTTCCGAGTTGTACAAGAAGTACTCCCCGAACTTCTACGTCC
Source organism: Agrypnia vestita (assembly GCA_016648135.1). Lineage (NCBI taxonomy): Eukaryota > Metazoa > Arthropoda > Insecta > Trichoptera > Phryganeidae > Agrypnia > Agrypnia vestita. The sequence goes on from JADDOH010004991.1 coordinate 17,123, forward strand.
CGCAAGCGCAGAGGCTGTCCACCGCGGTGACCGGCCCCAACGGGGACGCGAACCGCTCCAAGCTGCTCGGGGACGCCGCGCGGCTGCCGCTGCCCAGGAGGATCGGCGCCAGGAACGACGACGAGGTAAAGCCTAAAACTAACACCGCCTCCCGTCCCGCTATCAAACGCCACACTAACAGCACCCTAGTAGCCAAACCGTGTGCCACCCCGCCTGAGTGTGCCGCTAACACAGTGACTAACGAGACGGTAAAGCGCGATGTTGACTGTGCGCAGAGGCAGCGCGGCTTCCGCGGCGAGGGGCTCTCCGGGGGCCGCGGGCCGCGCGCCAGGGCGCCCCCTGCCTGGGCGGACCGCGGGCCGGCGCCGCTTCCCTTCGACCCTTCCACCGACGACAACGGCAACGACCTGCAGCTCTCGGTCGCCGAGATACGCCGCAAGTTCGACTCCAAGATGGCGGCGACCAGACTTCGGGCCAGACAGCCCTCGACCCTGTACAAGACCGCTCACTCCAGCGACAACATCTACAGCCAAGTGAGGAACCTCAATAGTAGCGTCTATTCTCTGATCGACGACAAGCCGGTCCCCGTCCACAAGCCCACTTCCTCGGATAAGTACATCAACGACGCCACGGGGAGCCTGCGGTGGGAGTTCCTCTCTCCCAGCTCCGGCTACAGCTCCGACTCCAAGGGTTCCCGAGAATCTGGTTACACGATCAAGCACGCCACGGATCCGGGGAGCGACATCTCCACCATTTACATCGCCGGGAAGATGAGCGCGGAGAGAATCCCGATAAACGCCGTGAAGAACCAGCTCAACGCCAATAATGCGATGGGCAGAATCTTAGAAAAGTCCACCACTGTTTACGTGGGCAACGGTGACGCCAAAGCTTCGCCGAGTGCCGCGACCAAGCGCGAAAGAGGCAACGAACCCAAAAATGTTCTGAACATAGAAATCGGCAGCTCGAGCGTCCCGAATGGTAAATGCGAAGATGAATGCGCGCTGAAGAAGATTCCCACCAATCACACTTCGGACTTTGCCTCGTACATACAGGTGTCCACTCCGATATCGAGCGGAGTTCAAAACAACGCCGACAGCTCGAAGGACCACAAAAATGCGGCCGGCGAGAGCCCGAAGTACGCGAAGAACATCGGCTGCCTGCTGTCGGCCGACGAGTACGACGGAGCCAAACTGCGGTACATCGACTCCGATCCCAACTCCGAAAGCGACACGAGATTGTTCGTGGAATACAACGGAAAAGATGACAGCGAGCAGGGCTTCGAGAACAAAACGTTCGAACACGAAAACAGTCGCCTGCTGAGGAAGACTGCCGACGAAACGGACGTCGGTGAATCCAAAGCCAAGCAAAACGGCGTGGACGAGCCGGATTTCGTCCACTCCAAGACCAAGATCCGGCAGAACGGCGAAAGCGACGACAAGCACTACAAGGTGCCGACCAAGTACCAAAACGGGTACGCGAAAATGACCAACGGAACCGCGGTCGAGGAAGACGACGAGATAGATTACAAGATTGAGAAGGCCAAGAAAGACGACATGGCGGCAGAACCGGCTGCGAAGAGTATCCAAGAAGTGAACGGGGAGTCCTCACCAGCGCTGTTCCAGCAGTATGCAAATGTAAGTACTTTCTCTGACATCCGTTTTGTTTTGATTTTAGTTTTAACAATATGTTTAAAATTGCAGTTTTATTTTTGTATAGTTGCCAGTAGTTTTCAGGCGTTTGATATATTTGTGTATCTTTGTTTGGTACCGTAGTTGTGTGCACTACATAATGCAATATCATACTTCCTTCCACTCATCTAGAAATAATGTATGTGGCTGTTCACCAACAAACAAGTAACTTGATTTCTTTCAAAGCAAATGTGAATTCAACTTATTACCTTGCAGTGATATAACTTTAATCGCCGTGAAAGACAATACAAAAACAATGTAAACTATTCTATAACGGAAATAATTGTTTGTATATATTTTATTTTACGTTATAGCTTTTTTTCGTTCTAGTATACATTGAAATATATGGGCAAATCGTTCCAGGCCCGCAATTTATAGCAAAGATACTATTTAACAGGAAAAAAAATATATATTAAAGCTTTTTTATTTGACTTCAATTAAAACTAATTTTATTGACAATATTTTTGCAGTATTTTTGTATGTTTAAGTATGTTTGATAATATATTTTTGTATATTTTAGCAGTATTTAAGTATGTTCAAATTTTTAAGAACACAATCCAGAGGTTCATCATTAATCGAGATAAATTATAGAAAACAATTCGCAGAGACTGTGTATTGTTAGGTTATATGGGAAAATATGGCTGGCTTATGTGATCACTTTACACGATGCAACGTTCACGATTCCACCAATACAAATAGCTTCGTCTCTGTGAGACATCTATAATTTATCTTCATTCATTTTATTTAGTTTAAATATACCTGCAAAAACTCTCCACTGCTGATGTGAAATCTGTCAGTCGTCGATTTTAACAGGAAAATACGTTTTCTAATCCATAGAAATAATTTTATGTTTTCTTCGTCTTCTTCATCCCCTTTATCTTCATCCCTTCAGAGGCTCTCCCGAGCCCTTCACCGCTCAACAAGCCTCCCCAGGGAGGCGTAGATCACGAGCAGTAAAATAATGAAAATGGATGGTAATCTCGTAAAAATTTCACCCCAAGGGCGCTTTACACGACTCAAAAACTGTATAGTCCTACACTAGTATTTAAAATTGCGAACTCATCAAAATGATTTTTCAAAGACGTACGTTTTGAGGTGTTTTTTAAAACAGTGTTTCTGATTCTGTGTTCCGTTCCGCGCTTTTGGGCCTGCCACCTCAAATGTCCGTTCACTAAACTCATTCCTCTGGCTATTGATGATCCGTTCTACAACCCTTCCTGCGCCTTACGTAAAGGCTGACCTCAGAATTGGTGTCTGCCATTCATGCTGTCGGTGATGCAGATCTCTTGAAGATACATGCCTTGTACAATGCACACCAACCAACACAATTTGACTTCCACTGTTTTAAGGAAACGGAGTCAATGTAGTTCACGCAATTCTTCTTCTAATGCTTTCCCAGTTATCGGATCATCATTTAGCGATCTTCATTGATCATTGGCGGTCTTGAAATTGCTAGCAGCAGCTCGAAATACCTGGACCGTAGATTTTACCAAACCATTGCCTTAGGTCTGCTCGCAATTTTGCCTTGAATGATGAGACGCAGGATCGGATACTTCTCCGGATGTCATGTTTTGGCCAAAATACTGTAACTTCCGGATTTTGTTTCAATCGAGTCGTGCATACTGCCGGTGATGACTTACAGAGTGAAAACAATGTCGCGCATTTTCACACACAAAAATGTTGAAAAGGTCAAATGCACGCAACGGTCCATGGAGAGATATATGCTGGTGTAACCCTAAGATATACTTAAGTATTGAAAAAAAGCAAACAGTAATAATTAGAAACCTTTAACAAATTAATAATAAAGTAAAATAAAGTTAACAAGTTGACAATAATCAGGACACTTTAAAATAAGTAAATAGTTTAGTCCATTTCAGTAAATTATATCGAATATGAAAAATTCTTGTGCCAATGATGACGTATGTATAGAGTGGAGACATTGGCCTTTACAAAGAAAAGTGTAGAAAAGCTCAATTGCACGCAATTATGGAGAGATCCATGCTTGGAATAAGCCTAAGAAATGATGAAATTAGACGCAGAACTAGAGTAGTGAATATCATGGATCGTGTAGCGAAGTTAAAATAACAATAGGCAGGGCATGTTGCAAGGCAGAGGATGCCACAAGATTCTATAGTTTTAAAGTGGAAGCCTTGGGAAAATAATAGAGGCGTTGGAGGATCTCAAAAGAGATGGGCCGATGATATAGCCGCTGTGGGAAGGGGGGGAGAGAAATGGCTACAAGAAGCTAACAAGAGAAGAATGGAAAGGTATGGAAGAAGCCTATACCCAGCAGGGGAGAGATGAAGGCTGATCTCTTCCTCTTGCTCCAGATTATGACGTTATCATCTGTAGCCCTAGCGGTCCAGGTTATTTTTGGAAGCCGTCTGCAGATCCACATCTCAAATGCTTCCAGCCGGGGGATGTTATGTGCGAGAATTTCGATGCGGATCCATATTTAGGTTCCGTTGTTTGAGGAACTTGGCACCAACAGCTGGTGGACTTCTCTAAGCCCAATTTATGCAAATGCATCGCCACTCTCGTTTCGCTTTACCTTTGCACTTCTCGCCCGAGAGCACGCTAGGAAGAAAAGCAAAGTCTGCCCAGCGTCGCGCCAAAACTCGCCGAAATTATTAATAGCAGTAAAATTGTGCACATGGAGATGATTTGCGCTTATTTTAAATGCAGAGAGATGTCACTCGCTTCCTCCAGCTAGTGAGTCAAGTTTTGAGTCGCGTCCCAATAGCGTCTGCACCTATTCCTGGACGCCGGCCAGGCAGGGGCGTGCACTCCATTTATTAAAGAGACTGGCGCATTACTGCAATTTTATCGAAAATAATTTGTTCTTATAATAACGCGTCTCATTTCTGAGAATCGTGACCAATGTTTCCTCCAATTTTTTTTTAATGTGTGCCCAAATGTGCATCAATGTTTGCACTCACAAATTATTATGCCGCGTAAGAAAGTCCAACCAAATTAGGAAGTATTTATCTATAAGCTAATTGCGCAATATTCTAAGCCGATTTTGGTGCTTCAACACATTTGAGTTCAATAGGTCAGTCAATAATAAAATATTAGTGTTAAAACTTAAAAACTAATTTAGCATACTTATTTCTGTGTGCGGGGGTTGGGAGAATGTGTGCGGACACACCCGCACCCCTTAGAGGGAACATTGATCAGTTTTCTTCCACTTTTCTCTGCAACCCGTAGTTCAAATAGTCTTACCAGTAGGATCGCCAGTAGCGTCCTTGATTTGGTCGTTGTTGAATCGTTGCCGAAGTATTCGCATAAGCTTTTTTCCTTTACCGCAGCCCAAAGAATACAGGCTAATGCCGTTAAGTCATGAAATCATGGCGACTAATCGACTTCAGCCGTTTTGCGATAATTCGTCCAGGAAATCTTTTGACCAAAACTTTCAGTATTTCAATTATAGATCAATATATCACTTGTCTAAGACCACTAATGAGTTTAGGAATACACGACTAGTTTCGACAACTGCAGATGTTGTCATCAACGGGTGATTATATATGTAAAACTGTTCACTTTTGTATAATCACCCGTTGATAATCACCCAATCGACAACATCTGCAATTGTCGAAACTAGTGTATTCCTAAACTCATTAGTGGTCTTCTTAGACAATATATTGATATATTGATATATAATTATAAGGTCATTCCACAAAGTTAACGCCAATTCGATAAATAGTATTTCAACAGCTATCTGATGAATATAATACAATATGTAGTGACAGTACAGCCCCTCGTAATGCTTACGGCACGCCACTGTTGCGCTGTATCCTGATTTTCGACTCGGGAAGATGTGCGTAGGACGGGCATCGCAGAATTTCCGAACGTTTCGACGTCTCTTGTCGAAATATTCCTACGTATAAACAAATCCAATGACGTGATTTGGTTAAAAAAAAATGTCGAGTCACGAACGGTGATTTTTCATCGAGATCTCGAAAGTGCAGCAAATCGACAATGCACGCTTGCGACTCAAGAGGTAATCTCTCTCAGCTAAACGGCTCTGAAATAACAATCGAAGACTTGAAACTGTATAGTTTCTGTTGGATGCAGACCCTAGTGGGCGACTTTCAGAATAAATTAGACACGATCACCTTCGTCTGCCTGTGTCTCTCAACTGCTGGATACAGCTTCCTCTTCTTCTCCCTGGCTTTACCCCATCTCGCTGTCATCGTTTACTGTTTTGATCAGCGCCCTCCTCTTCTTTATGTTGTACGTTCTTCTGTCCTGGATAACATCACCCAATCCGTGCATTTGCATCTGACCATACCTTTGCCCACTCATGAATTGTTTGGTCTTCCTCTGACTGTAATTCGGGGAAGATCCATGGATGTCGTCTGATTAACGATATGATCGGGCGCTCTGCGTCCAACGTGGCCATGCCATCTCGATCACCATTCCTTCATCTTGCTATTGATGTCTGAGACGCCCATGCTTTCGCGAATGCGAGAACTTTTTATTTTGTCTCTTAGGGACACCCCACACGACCATCTCAGCGCAATTTCGTTGTTTCTACCTGCCTATTGTAGGTGATGTACATGGCCCAGCATTCGGAACCATAGAATAGGGCGGTTCCGACCATTGAAGGCATCCCTACAGTAAGGGTCTATATGCAAAAACAAAATTTTACAGGAGAGAGGAAAACACTTTGTGAAATAAATAACCAGAATCTCCGATTTTTTCATTTTCTAAAATTCACTTGCCATTTATTTATGTTTTCTTTGTTTTTTACGTTATTAAGCAATCCCAGTGGCTCCTATCTGGAACTATCGGCATCCGTCATATTTGTTACTACCAGATGAATATAGAGGAATATAGACTCTTTTTCCACGTTAGCTTTGTAACTTATGTGGTCAAATTTCGGCAAGATCGAGTTGAAATCATAGAAAATAACTACCGCACATGATGCTCAATGTTATATAGATCATTTTAAAATAATAAAATCACTTTTTGACCTGATGTACTACATAGACGCCTTCAATTGTCTGATATGCTGTCCCTTTTAACTTTAATTGCATTTTTGGATATAGGACTCCCGTCATGGAACTAAACTTCATATATCCCACACTAATCTATGTGTTACATCTGCTGAATATCCTCTATTGTTATGGATGAGTGACCCGATATATAGCCTTCCCCAATCCTCCTAATGCCCTGAATTGGATGAGACTGCGGTAAGGTGTATCTTGGCCTACTTAAAGAGGCCCCTCTAGGCCTCTTATCATCAGCACCCCCTAAGGACAGTTGAATGATCAGGATTACCTAATCTCTCAAGTCTTCCATGGATATCCAATATTATTCCACCAGTGCGTCAGCTCCACTCCAAGATCGTCTTTCCCCACAGTCCCACGCAGATGTTTTGGGCCACATCTTTTTTAAAATAGTTGGATGACACGATTTTGACCTTCGTTGAAATCTAAAATTGGTTTAACTCTATCTGGAAACCTGTACAATTCTTACGTGTGCTACGCATTATTATTTTCTTCTTCTTCTTCTTCTTCTTCTTCTTCTTCTTCTTCTTCTTCTTCTTCTTCTTCTTCTTCTTCTTCTTGTGGAGCTCTAACCTCCTGAATGATGCCTTTCTTCAGATCCGTTGCCTTCCCCATCCCTTCTTTTCTGCTAGCTTCTCCAGATCAACTATCTGGGTCTGCCCAGAGGTCTTTTTCCGGTTGGTTTAGCCTCGTGTGTTACTTTAATGGCTCTGTCACTGCTTACCCGATGTCCGTTCCAAATCAGTTGGGAAGATCTGATGCATCTTTTTACTCCCTTTCTTTTAACTCGTAGCGTCTGCTTGTTCGGCTTGTCTGCCGAAAAAACTTTGGATCGATTTTTAATCCTTTTCCCGTGATCCAGTCGAGCTGAAATTTTGCAGGCAGACTCGTGACAACAATAAAAATGATGTAACAAATTTTCGTTTAACATTTCGTAGAGTCGCCCGACGCGTGGAGTACCCGCGAATCCTCTTCCAACTAGTAAATGAAAAAGAGAGTTTAATAAAAACTTGGTTTTTATGGGTTAGTTTTTTATATGTATTTTTTTTTTGCCGAACTACAACCAATTCTTACTAATTTTATCCCCTTTCAGCATTTTGCCGGTACCTACATACATACATAAAGTTTTCATATGACTTGCTCTTTCGACTATTATTTGAATTGTGTTTCAATTTATGTACAATATACGCCTAAATTATTTTGTAACTTCCAAGTATGTCCAACTTTGTTCAAAGAGATAAGCCTCCATGTGTACTTTTATCCCACGAGAGTATGACGCCATTTTGTTTGAATTGCTTTGTTTGCGTTTGTTTCCGTTTTATCTTTAAGTAAATTGAAAATCTTCGTCCTTCCGTTAAGGTGAGCTTTCAATACTAATTCGTCAGAAATTATTATCAAGGTTAGACTCATTTTATAACAATAACTTAGATATAACCTTTATGCCAGTATAGAATTAATAAATTTCGCACAATTTGTTATAATTGAGGTAGTAGAGGTATTATTAGAGAGACCGCAATCATTAAACTCGTTCTGGGTATATATGCTAGAAAGCTGCCTGGTTATGGAAAATTCTTGAATACAGTTTCGTTTGAACTTGAGGCTAACATTACGTAAACAAATTAAGAAAATGTCAACAATTATTAGAGCTATAACTCGGTAAATTTGCAAGATATTATTTCTTCTTTGAAGTTTTAAAGCGCTTAAAATTCTTATAAGCAGATGATTTTGAATAATGGCGGCAATGTCCCACTGATGTGTATCTGAGATAACTACAAAAAACATGTCACTACTCAAGGACAAGAATATATGAAGCCTACACCTTATTGAAAATAAGTTTTTAATAATTAGCTGTAACCCGTCAAAAATGACGGTACTTTTAGATGTTGGTTCCTAAGGAATAAGTATTTATTTAGTTTATAAAAAAATTACTATAAAGAAGTTACGGATATTACACTAAGTTAATGGGACAAACAGACGGACGGACAGACAGATAACTAAATTATTATAATTGGGACTAGCTGTAAACACGTAAAAAATGACGATATTTTTATATTTATAAAAAAAAAGTTTTTATACTATAAAGAAGTTACGGACGTTACACGAAGTTGCGACGGACGGACAGATAGTGAAATTATTATAATTGGGATTGCTCTGACCTCGTGCACCTCATTTTTCCTTTTATATACGTGTATAAATAAATATTTTACTTTTATATATGGATATTGCTATGTTTGTTATCAAATAGCGGACATGGCTGCTTTTGCTATTCACATAATTTGGATATTGCTGTTATTGGTACAATGTTTCAGTCTAAAATCGATATCAACCCTCGAGGGAAGCGGCCGTTTAGTATCTAATGTAACACTTTTTAAGGGTTGATCGGTCGAATTGGACATTGCTGCCTTTGCTTTTAATAGAGCTGTATTGTACTATTAAAATCTTGAACTCAGTACGTTCTAAATTACTAATCCTCGATAACATTTTTAAATATATATTTTTTAAGAAATTAAAATACACGCTTACTGCGCCATCTTCAATAATAAACTAACTAAATCTTGTCTAATGCAATTACTCACCCATGACAACATAGAGGTACTCTGTAAAAGGAAGAAAGTTAGACATGTTAGAAAATTTATCAATCAATTTTAACAATAGTAATACACTCAAAATTCAAACACCCTATATTACATCCCCCCTCTTGTCCATATTAGCCCCGCCCCGCAAACCCACCCCTTCCCGCCACTCCACTCCCACACCAGACCCGACAAGTAGTCATTAGTCTTAAGATTTAGTTGGTTTATTACTGAAGATGACGCAGTAAGCATCGAAAACGTTTTAATTAAAGTGTTATAGTGTGAAGAAAACAACGTTGTATTTTAATTTCTTGAAAAATATATTACAATGAGCTTCCACAAAGTATGTCACGATAATTTCGAAACATTTTTTTTTATATTTCTGCCTTTCCTTTTTTTAGAAAAGATGCGAACACAGAACACATGTCGCATCAATATTCTTACTATTTTCATACTAAGCTGAACGCTTATGCTATGAAAATAGGACTAACTTTGCTTGTGTCCTCATCACTAAGCGAGCGTCATGACCGCTATACCAACAAGCTAGTCCTATACTCCTCACTTAATCATCATCATCACTCTTGGCTCTACAACCCCTGGTGGGTGTTGGCCTCCTCAAGAGTCTTCCTCCACTCATCTCGGTTTAGTGCCAGCTCTCTCCAGTTCAGACGCTCCAAGGAAAATATATCTTCTAGGACGTTGTCGCTCCATCTTAATTTTGGCCTTCTTAAACTCCTTCGCCCTATCGGCAGGGACTTTGGTGCTTGATGCACATGACCCAGCCACCGAAATCTTCACAGTTTTATAAATTCTGGGACGTTAAGCTCCTTAAACAGAGTATAGGGCCCACTGTTGTAAGGTCTGCGCCAAAGTCCATTTTCTAGGACCGGTCCGAAGATACGCCTCAAAATTTTCCTTTCAAAAACGTCCAGTGCTCGCTCATTCCTCTTAGTACCCACGTCTCAGCTGCGTACGTGAGCACTGACCTAAAGCGTTTTGTGCACTAATATTTTATTTTAATTATTTAGTTTCACACATAATATTGTGTGGGCTAATATATGATTTCCCTTAGACATATTGCATTCCATCTAATCATTTAAAAGTTTTTATAATAAAATTTTTGCACTCCAGTTTAAACCTCCTTATATTCTCCATGTTTTGAATTTCCTTTGGCAGGCTATCGAAGATTTTTATACCTTTATATACATCATACAATTTTGTGAGGTGTTTTTTCTTTTTCTTCGGTAGTCTTTTATGCTGTCGCTTCCTCTTGTATTATACCGTACTGTAATGTATCTTGGTGTTTCTGGACAGCAGTCTGAATTTTATCTGCTTTTGTAGGCGGAAAAAAACTCCTCACTTACAAGTATTATTTTACTGACAGAAACAGTAGTATTTTACTGACAGACTACCCGAAAAACATGCATATTCGTACGCCGAAGTCGTCAGCGAATTATTTATCATTTGTACGTGTTTCCTATAAAAAATGACCCCAATTCTGGTACTCCCCCGTTTTCCTATTCCAACGTTACATTTAAAAATACTTTTCCGGACTCATTTAAAAATGTCGAGAACTATTTCAGTAAACTTAACGACTGGTACTTATTATATCTAGATCGATGGTTTCATTGTCGTCTTATGACCACCCTTTTACAAATTCTACCCTCCTTTCTAGCTACTCTGTGTCATGTCTCTCTCTATCCTATTTTTTTTAAATATAGATTATCAATAAGCTGGCACTAGCGAAGGGAAAAACTACATTTCAAAATGAAGACTACAACACACATACGTTCACCAGTTTGAAGACTACAAAGTGTACACTACATTTGTAGTAAAAACTACATGAAGTGAACTAATTGCAGTACTACAAAATTGTAGTACTAGTGATATTTTTCTCAAAGTGACGTTTTGCGACCTAAAAAAAAAAGATCGCCATGAAAAATATATCAAAACACATTCTTCGTTCAGTCCCAAAATTTTTCAAACCATGGGGTGGGTGTGTTATTTCGATTTCCAAAAATTTCACATAAAAATGTACTATTTGAAGTATGTACTCACACTTTCAATAACTTTGAAGTGTAGTGTTCACTTTAAAATGAAGTGTACTATTTGAAGTACGTACTTTCAATAACTTTGAAGTGTGTGTAGTTTCTAGTGTGCACTACACTTCAAAAGGTGTGAAGTGTAGTTAGTACAGAGCGGACCCAACACTAGCTGGCGCGCGTCTTGAGTACCTACATACGTTGGAGCATGACTTTTTCGTAAACATGCGTTTTGATTTTTGTAATAAACATTAAATTAAAAATATTTGTGATAGAATATAGGTATGTGGGGTATAAAAGCAAAGGCAGAAATATAAAAAAAAATTGAATATTTCACCGAAAATTACTCTTTATGATGTACGGAAATCGAGATTTTATAGGAAACGTGATTGTGGAAGGAATAGATACATAAAATTCAGTACATTTTAAATTATTAATCGAACGATTAGGATGTGGGTCATTCTCTTTTTTGTTGTAGTTAAACTCCATTTTTGTTACATAGTGGTATTTAAAATTCAAGTTAAAATAAAAGTTAATTTTTGTTTTGTTTAAAAATACAGGTTATATGATACCTTCTCATAATAACACCATCTCAAAAGTTTTAGAAACTGTAAAGAAATGAGGTTTTAATTGTGTTTAATAAATTTAAAAAAATACATTTAGGTATTTTCGACAGATTTTGTACCAAACAAGACGATAAAAAAAAAGAATGATCCATGTATGGTTGGATATGATATGTCAGACTCGAACGCATATGGGGCGACGTATCTTTAGTATAATTGCTGCAAAAACGATGCATGCAGTGCGAAACTTTTCCATTGCCACTTTCAAAAAATAACGAAATCGTATGAAAATCAAACAGGCAATGGGCGATAAAAATGCCGTGCAGTGGTTATTAGTGTTATATATCACGAGATTAGTAATTTATTTCTCTTTTTTTTCAAAATATATGTTTACGTAAAAGTCGTGCTTCAATGTAGTCATTACAAGCCTCTGTCAATAGGTCACTTTCCCTATCAGATAGTCCTCAAGTGATTTTAAAATACAAATTTAAAACATTTTCTAAAATTTCGCAAGTTAATATGCTACCAAGTACACTTTTGTGGCAATGAAATTATAAGTAGGTAATGTTGAAAGTAAAGTTAAGAATTGTGACGTAGATCAAAAAATATTAGGTGCTAATAATTATGTTGTCATCATCATCATCTTGTTACCATAAACAAAATTCGCAATATTCGACCGATGCTTGGTGATTTTATAATTCGCATAAATTGTTAATTTATTACATATCTCATTATCTGATTTTCTATATTGTTTTTAATTTCTCCACTATAAAAAATTTGTTTTTCCCCAATTGTCGTAAAATGTTTTTACATTGTACTTTAATCATACTAGGACGATTTATCAGTGTCATTAACGTCATATTGATAATCTGTATACTTAAAACATAAAATAAATCATCAATATCAGCCGTTTTCCATCCACTGCTGGATAAAGGACTCCTCAAGTCTCTCTCAATTTTTTCCGTCTATTATTATTCGTTGCCACGTATTTGATGTTAAAGTCTCAATTTTTTACAACTTTTCCATTCTACAGATTATCTCTTGCCCTTTGCTAAAGATCATCGCGTCTTAGGCCCGAATTCAGAGTCAATACTTAGATTATTTAAATATTAAGGTACGCCTCAAAAGCGTAAAAGGTAAAAGAAAATAAAATAATTCATGTTATCGAAATTAACCAAGCACACATGGCAACACAAGTTCTTATGAAAATAATGCCGTAAAATCCTTTTCCCGCTTTGTTAGTTTTAAACCTTCTTTGACTCCTGTATTCGTTTGATCTCAAATTTAATCCTTTGGCAGGCGTTCTGATAAACAACGAGGCATGCGTACGAGGTTATCTGACATCTCTTTTACTTGTTACTTTTACTTTGTAATTAATTACAAGCTTACAGTTTCGAAGCTAATTTTAAAAATAGGAAATATTAGTTCAATGTACCTACACAGATACTTTCGAATTTCTGAAATAATTAACGTTTTACTTTAACACTGTTACAATCCAAATCATTGTTATACAAATGTTATTTAATGAGCCCAGTCACAAGTGAAGCGTCTGAAAATCAGCGGATTTTATTTTTTAGCATCATTACCCCGTAGTAAATATGTAAAAAATGCATCGCGTCATACATAGGTGGTGTTGGTCATACTGCATTTCTAAATCTCTTAATTTCTGCCGCCACGCGGTGATTTACGTAACTAAACTGTCTTCGTCCCTCTCTTTCTGGCATTCTTTCTCTGAGCTTTCGCTCGATGCTCCTCGTGTCTCGCCGCCTCCGATTCTAATTATGGACCGCTCACGCCGAAGTAAAAATAACTAGTCCGAAGCTTCCTATTCTCAGATCCGGAATTGCGCGTATATTTTTTTCCATTTTCCCCAGTCGATGTTCCTCCGCCCCTCTCGCCTCTCGCTCGTGCTTTTTCGCGCGGCGTCAAACGTTCGAAATTTCTTCTTCTTCGAAATCTCTGGCGTTCTGGATCGATCATTTCTTATTTTCGCGAGTATGTGCCGTCAGTCTATCGTCAACCCCGTTTATTTTTTCTCCAAATGTCATTAGAGTAGGTATTTAATAATAAAAAATGTTTTTCCGTATAATGTTGCTTCATTTCTAGTAAATAAGATTTTTCTTTTAAAGTACCTACTCGAAAGGACGACGGCTAGTTTTCGCGGCGTAACGTCGACCACGTGTTCGTCAAATTTTCGTAATGGCAACATTGGTTTTCTCCGCATTTCCAGTATGGCGGTATTTCAAATTTAAACGTCAAAAAATATATGGTGTATTTTATATTTATTTTTTAACATCCTGGCGCCGCTTAGAGTAGATTGACGATTTATTTAATATTAAGATGACGGGGATGAGGCAGAAATATTATTTGGTTTGTGTTTAATATTTGTTACGTATTCGTGATTAATAGTAATATTGTGTACATTGACTGATGTCAAAAAAATTTCAGTAGTGACGTGATTCGACAAACATGATAGTTGAATATCATTTTCGTGACAAATTTTGTGAAACTGAGGTCTGGTGCAATAGCTGCCACCCGAAATAAAATGTTTTATTGAATCAAAATTCTGATTTTGTAAAATATTTTTTATAATTTGTAAAATGCAGTATTCTCATTAGCACATGTCTTTACATAAATCTTCTCACATATCTCTCTTTAATTTTTGATGTACTTTATGGTTAGATTTGGTCAGATTCTGTGTTTCTCAAACATTCACACATTTCACAATATGTATTAAAAATTCCGTTAAACACGACATTTTTGAAATTTTTAAATTATCTACTTTTTCTGACTGAGTTACAATAATATCTTCCCTCCCAATATACAAGTATTTTGAAGCACTTTACCAATTTACAATGACAGCTTATTTAAGGCGATCGTCTAGCAGAATGAGTAAATTTCACCATTTTTTCTCATATCTTCTCTTGCGTTTTTTATTACATTTTTGTATGGAAATATCTCATTTTAAAATTTATTCGTCAGGTTACATATATTTTAAATATGAATATCTTATTAAAATGTCACAAACTAAATTATATAATTTATTAATAAATTACCAAACCTACGATGTTTTAAAAATGAAGAAAATTGCTTGACTTTATGGGCCTTTTATGACGGAACGGCGTGTTGAGTTGTATTTTTTATTCAATAATATTACAAAGCAAACGATTATCTTAAATTTATTACAATTATAGAAAAATCTGTTAGTTTGTTTACAAGCAATTTATGTTTTAAAAATCACTGTTTTTTAAATTATTTATATTTTTTTGTGTGTTTTTTCAATCCTTTTAAAATAGTTTATAACATTTTTTCTTTCATAAATTAAAGGAATAGATATTATTATTTTAAAATTACTACAAAAAAAATCAAAAAATTATTCTCGATTTCAGATTTTAGCTATTTAATCAAGGCACTGCGTATTGTGTCATAAATACCTTGCGTCTTGATTAAATATCTAAAATCAGGAATATCGACAAAGATTTTGATTTTTTTTTGTTTTTATTGTAAAATTATAATATCTATTCTTTTGACTATTGAAATAAAAAAGTTGTCAACCATGTAAAAAGAGTTGAAAAAACACACAAAAAAATAATATATTTTTAAAAAACAGTATTTTTTAAAACATAAATTGCATGTACTAACAGATTTTGATATAAATGTAATAAATTTAAGATAATCGTTTACTTTGTAATATTATTGAATAAAAAATATATCTCAACACGCCGTTCAGTCATAAAAGGCCCACAAAGTGGAGCAATTTTCTTCATTTTTAAAACATCGAAGGTTTGGTAATTTATTAATCATTTATTTAATTAAGTTTATGACATTTTAATAAGATATTCGTATTTAAAATATATGTAACCTGATGAATAAATTTTAAAATATGTCCCTACAAAAATGTGATAAAAAACGCAAGAGAAGATATGAGAAAAAATGGTGAAATTTGCTCATTCTGCTAGACAATCGCCTTAAGCCTCCGGTATTCTTCGCTTGCCAGGGGTATACGGGATCCGTCAATATTATTGCTACGAATTGTCCAAGCTAGCTTATTCTGGCTTTAACCACACTTCTAAAGCCTAGGACTGACTCATGTCCAGAATCTTTGTGAGAAAATTTTAAACCACATGGTAATGATATCTTGTTCTGACTCAACAATTTTCTGAATTTCCGAATAAAGTAAAATCTTAGATTTAACAAATGAAATTCCCAGTGTGTATGTCATAAATTAGAATAACTAACAATACTAGAATTAGATAACTATAAGCAGTTTTATTTAATGCTAAAACCATTGATTATTTATGCAGGGTGTAACAGAGCTAGTCCACAATACTTTACATGAGTCGATCATGAGTCGAAAATGTTCGAGCAACCATAGTTATCCAGTTATGCAATATTAAAGTTTTACATTTATTTTAAGTATTTCTGAATTATGTTTTACAAAATATTGAAGTATCATTACAGTAACTTATATCGATTACGAAAAATTCATTAGTTTCAATAAAAGTTAAATAAAATAATAAGAACCCTGAAATAATTCCAGTTGGAATGTTTCCAATCGGAATTGGAAGGGTTTAATCATTTTATTTAACTTGTATTAAAGGGTTTAATCATTTTATTTTACTTGTATTAAAGGGAATGAATTTTTCATAAATATATCGTAATCTGAAAAATTTAATTTTCTTTAAAAAAAAAGCTTTTATAAAAGAAAATAATTTTTTTAAGCTTTATCTAAAAATATAAATAGTGAATTGGATAGCTTAAGATAGTAAAATGAAAATCGATTTTTTGTATATTCAACAGTATAGGACCATCGATGTGACCATTAAACACACCAGATGGATTGTAAGCCTTTTTTTTGAGAACTCGCATAGAACATTATCAGCACTGAATGTGTTAAATGTTAAAATTTTAGAGGAATTTCATATAAGACATTAACGTAATACATTCCACCATAATACATATTTATTGATGTTATACAGTAGGACCAATTGTTATCTGACCAAGATTTCGGCGAACACTGACCTTCCTGAAAGGCTCGAGCACCATTCACCGCCACTTGAACACACCACACTGAACCATTCCACAATTGAAATACTATAGACGAGGGTAACACACGAGGCACAGGCTAACTTGTATTTGTCTATGGATGTTCTTGTTGGTCGCGTCCTGGTTTTTGTTGGCTATGGTCGCGATGGCGGCGTGCTGCGGCCTGGTCTCCGGACTCCTCACTCCAGAACATCGACAGTTCAAAGGTGAAAATTCCAAATTCCACACACAATTATTTAACGATAAGATATATTAAGATCTTATTTGTGCAAGAGTAGGAATGAAACTGTTTATATGGGAAGTATGTATCGAAATCTTTTATGGGTTTACAGGGCCTACGAACCGTCAT
This sequence comes from Agrypnia vestita, assembly GCA_016648135.1. Taxonomy (NCBI): domain Eukaryota; kingdom Metazoa; phylum Arthropoda; class Insecta; order Trichoptera; family Phryganeidae; genus Agrypnia; species Agrypnia vestita. The sequence goes on from JADDOH010004991.1 coordinate 34,396, forward strand.
TGGGTGGCTTGAGTGATCATTTTACATAATGTAGCGTTCACGCTACAAAATCAAAATTATTTGTGTGGTATTTATGTATCTCGCTTACTTTATTCAATACAACTACGCTGTCTCAGTCTGGATGAAATTTGTCTTTCCCATGAAATAGTGCCTTTTTTCATGTTAATCTTCATCTAAAAAAATAATATAAAACGAATGATATTTGTCACTGTAAACTTTATTATTCTCCTGAGAAAAAAAATTGTGAGACCTCACAAACTGAGACTGTCGGGAACAATTTTTTGCGTAGTAACATTTTTTTTGTATTTATCTCAGAAACACCCTGCTGGGATATTGCTGCCCTTGCTTTTATACCCACGGTACACAATATTAAAATTGGTAATTTTTTTAATACAGCCCAATTATTACACTCGAGTGTATATTATTAACCAATCAAAAGATTTGTTAATCAGATTATTTTTAAGGCAGTTAAAAAAAAATAGTGTATCATCATTATATATATATTTTTTTGTTCTAAGAAGTAAAGACCATGTAGACGTAAGTCCTCTCTTTAAAAGAGGGTGTGTAATAGTTTTTTAATGTTTTCTTAATAATTTATAATGTGAGATTTAATAATTTTAGAGTGATGGTATTTTAATCAGTTATCAGTAATCATTATTTAACATTTGTATCGATGGTTGGTAAATGATTTCTTGCAATTTGACTATCAGTACTTTACAACACTTATATATCAGTTGATACAATCAGATATTTTTTATTATTTTTAAATAGATATGCGAACACGGAATACGTATCGCATCAATATTTTTACTATTTTCAAAATAAGCTTTGTGCTTTGAAAATAAGACTTAATAAATCTTAAATAACTGTAACATGTGTGACAGCTTAAAATAAAGGTTACCATTAAGTTATCGTGTTTCTTTCCACATTTTTTTTATAGAATCGTTCGTACCAAAGCAATTTTCAAACATCGGCAGTCATGAGGGAGAGAAGTGTAGAATTCGTAATGGATCGACTTCCGTACGGCACAGGGAATCACAAGCAATGAGTGCGAGGGTTTGTTAGTCTGACAGTTTCATACATAAAGTACTTTTGGATTTGTAATGTCTCACCGCATGGCTTACGGGCAAAGTAATGTACAAAGTAACAGATATCACAGTAGCATCAGAGGTTTGTGGCAATCAGACAAAAAAAATTTCCGGTCATTTCTTCTGCTACGACTGTAGCGTTTATTATTCGTGTGATTAAAAAGTATACGAGGTTGTGTAATTAATATTTTGATAGGACTAGGATAGCACAGGTAGCCCTCGCTTTACGCCGCAATTCCGTTTCTTAAAGAACCGGTGTGTACCGAATCAGTGTAAGGTGAACCCGATTATAATGGGAGGTATAGGTCTTTTCATATAAGCTTGCAATTTAGTTAGTGTGGGTACAGTGTGTAATACGCTCATTGTTTCGTTGTGTTAAGTTTATGTAGGGGCGTATCCGTAAACATAACACAATGAAACAATGCGTATATTACCAACACCTTAGGTGGTGTTGGTACACTGTACCCACACTAACTCAATTGCAAGGTTATATGAAAAGACCTGTACAGAGTTCTAAGCAATCAAAAAATATCTATTTAAACTTATGTTTAGCATTATTACACATATATAAAGGACTTAATGTAGTATGTAATTCAATTATTTGTAAGTACTTGTCAAAAAACTTGTAAAACATAAATATTTCTTAATAACATAAACCAAACCTAATCTAATTTATAAAATATGAAATTTCCCTGAGGTTTTATTTTTATATTCAGGTTCCTGGTTTCGAATCTTCATTATGTTTTCTGAAAACATTACATTGTTAACCGTCTAGATCTCCTTTTTCTTCTTTTTAAAGAAGTCCAATTTATTCTCAATCGTTGTTAAACTCACAGACCCTTAGGTTGAAGAAAACATGCTGGATCGAGCATTTTTACAATGCGGATAATGGTCCGAGGCTCTTCTTGGAAGAAGAGGAATTATTGTGAATCGGTGTAAATGGAAACATCATAAACTGAGGGCTACCTGTATTAAAATGAAAAGTGTTTAGCGACTTTTTACCTTCAGAAAATCACCTTTTGGTGGATCTTAATAATATCCTTTAAAAACAGTTGAATTAAAGATTTAATGTTTTCATTACGGCCGTTTGACATAATTAGGTATTGAAATAAATGAATATTTTTTGCAAACTGTACGGATATATTAAATACAATTCCCGATGCTTCACTGGAGTTGAGACTAGGGAATGCAATCCCGAGTTCGGATTGCCCTTTCGGAATCCCTCGAGATTAGAATTTCCAATCCCGCGGGATCCCTACGGATCGAGATCCCCAATACTTTTGTGTTTTTTTTTTGTTTGTAGAGCTGAATAACAATTATCGACAACACCTTGCATTTTTATATCAGCAATTTTAGTAAAATGTTCATTATTAATTATCGCATTAAAGATTTTGTAGGCGTTTTTCCAAGCATCAATCAGTCAATGTAGTATAGTTAGAAGTAGTTTTTATTACTACCTATGTTAGGTTGATAAAATAAAGCAACTATTATTCAAAGCTACTTGCATTGTTTGAATATAACATGAACATAAGTTTTAAGTACTTACTAAAAGCTCTATAGACATATACAAGTAAAAATACAAAACATAAAAAAAATTTGATCAATCCCGATAAGTGCGTCCAATTTTTCGGTTCGGGATTGATCTCATAAAATACCTCAAGATCTCGCGGGATCGGGATTGCATTCCCTAGTTGAGACGTTATGATATGACCCCAGCGAAATGTCCAGAATTGTACCTCGACACATCCATGCTGTTTGTATAAAATATCTGTTTATTTCAATATCTAAATAAGTATGTATTTCAATATCTAAATAAGTACAATACAAGTACATAAACTTGTGTTGCTCTTGAGAATTACTTATCAATTTATACTTGAATTGTTGGTGAATACTGTTTTTAAGATATGATGCACTGATTTCACAGTAGTGTTATGTATTTCACTCTCACATAGTCTTTTTTTATAGTTATACATTAGCGTAGATTTGTTTATTTTCTATACTATCAAAATTATTTACATACAGAATGTCTCACAGCTAGTAGCCAAAACTTTACAGGTGGATTCCTTGCTTGATAATGAGTCGAAATCAACAGTTATGGAAATATATTTTTTGCAAAAAGTTGAATTATCATTACAGTAACTTACATCGAGTATGAAAAATTCATTTTCTTCAATGCAACTCAAATAAAATTATAAAAACCCTGTAAAAAATTCTATTTTCGATATTTGTAAGGTTTTACCTTTTTATTCAACTTGTTTTAAAGCAATTAAATTTTCGATAATCAATAGAAGTTACTGTAATAGTAGTTCAACTTTTTGCAATAAATAAAAACAAAAAATATTGAAAAAAATGCAAAGTTTGATATTGCACATCTCCATTACTATTGATATTAGGTCATGGTTGGTTGAACATTTTCGATCCATCATCAAGACAGGAATTCAGCTGTAAAGTCGCTACTAGCTATGCGACACCTTGTATATACATTCAGGGTGATCCAGAAAGTAGTGAGTGTTTAGCTTACATAATACACAATTAAATTTTATATTCTTTGAAACACACATTATCTTAAATCTATTTCTCCACTTAATTAACTTAATCTTTAAAATACATTTAATCCCAATAGGATTGTTGGATAGTTACAGGTGGAAGATTTTTATCATCCACTGTATAGTTTGGACCATGCTCGTAGCGATTTTAAACTTTTTTCAAACATAAACAATTCCTGGTTGGAGAATGTTTTGGAGGTGGTGCTGAATTGCGGCATGAAGTCACCAATTGGTTAAACGGGCTGGCGGTGGATGACTACTTCAATGTGATTTTGAAGCTTGTAAACAGATATTATATATCCCTAAATATGTGACTATGTGGAAAAATAGATTAAGGTATTATTTGTTTAAAAAAAATATAAAATTCACTGCATAAATCTTTCTGGGTTATCCTTGTACGGTACTTTTAACATTAAATGTTCAGAATTTTTGAATTATATTATGTTTACAGGAATATTTGTAAACAATATTATGTAATATTTACAATCTAGAAACAAAATTTCAGTACACATTTCTGGGATGAAGATGATTGTTTTATTATTCAAATGAATCAAAAGATCTTTTTTGATATGAATAATTAACATATTGGATGACAATATTTATTCAAATAAAATGTATCTTGATAAAGGAAACATTTTTAAGAAAGGCATTATGTACATGGCCCAGACAACTGTGCACAGAATATGTTTATCTGGTTCAAAAAAATACAGTTACATAAATTAAATAAAGTAAATCACCATATTCTGAGAATGCTAACCACACAACAAGAGAGATTATTTTTTTAAATAAAATAAAATATTAGTATTCAATTTGATCTTATTAAAATTCATTAAATTCAAATACATATAGTTTAACAATTTTACACGACCGCCAATCTGGCCAGAGTAGTGGCTTAGCACCACATAAGGTGCTGCCTTCAAAAGCTTTCCTTTATCAGTAAAGGTGAAAACACGTGGCTAGAAGAAATCTTTAATGTTAAATAATTTTACGTTTTTATTTTATTTATGTGCGTATGGTGCATATCACCGCTGAAAAAATTAATATAAACAAAGAGACTTCCTCACAGTTTAAACAAGTACACAAGAAAGCAAACAAAATAACAATACAAAACACTACAAAAGCAAAGGCAAGCAATATCCAAAAAATTAAAAAAATGTTTTGAATGCAGTCACCAAGGATTACTAATTTAAAATGTACTTAATAAATTCTAGATTTTATGTATCCCTTCCGAAATTATGTTATATTTTATTTATTCATAGGAAACTAACAGTAGGGGAAGGTGGTGTCAAAAGTAACAAAATAGACATTCTGGTTTATAACAAAATAATTAACCGATTAAATTACCTGATTTTTTTTTCAAAGCACTTCCATATATTTAGGAACTAAGTGTATGGTTAAAAAAATTGAAGGTATTAAGAATTTTTGTTTATTTGAAAATTAAAAAAAGAAGAAAACTGTTACATTTGACACCACAGTGGTGTCGATAGTAACACTCGTGGTGTCAATTATAACTTAAGTCGCACAATACATAATGTATCTTATTATTTTTATTAGGTATATTTTGAAGTACTAAATGACTGTAAAGTTGTAAGATACATAAAAACAAAACAAATTATCTAATTATAAAAATGAAAATTTATAAAATAATTAGAAAAAAATCTAGTTTAATATGCTTCCCTAAAATAATTTTAATACCGTGAAAGTAGTTCAAATTGCTCAATCATTATCAGATTCACAATTGAAACACATAATTTAATTGTTTGGTTTGGGCACAATTCTCATGCGCCCATTATTTACAGGAGGAACACTGGATCCAACCCTCTATGCTTGTTGAATATGGTTTGGTACAAATTAAACATAAAGCATCATCAGTTTCTTCTTTTTTCTCGGTTATTATACAAGTTTTTGTTCTTCTTTTACCTTGCTTATTTTTTGCAACTTTGTTACTCAATATGAAGGATTTCTTCTGATCAATGCAATCAGCTAATCTTTCGAAGCCATACCAACTTCATCCCAACCAGTGGGATATGTCAGAGTTGAGTTGTTGATGTTATTGGAGTAATAGTTGTTGATAATTTATTTTGACTAACAAACTAACTAACCATCACGCCGTTTCTCCGCAGGGGTATGCAGAGAGGATTGAACACCACACTCTTCTATCCTGGCACACCACTTTTGCTTCGGCCACATTCATTCATCTTCTCATACAAGTTCCACGGTTGTTTGCGGCATTAAATAGGGCCATCCTCAAATACTTGTAGTATCTGATCGTGCCAGGTCTTTCACGGACGCCCTTTATTCCTATTGCTTTCAACACTCGCCTCATGAATGCATGAGCCACATGCAATTATGGCCAAAAAGAATCTGTCAAAGGAAGCAAGACTAGCGGTACATAATAGCGTTCTAGTGCCAACCCTGATGTATGGAAGTGAAGCCTGGAATTGGCAAAAGAGGAATGAAAGTAGACTGAATGCGGTGGAAATGCGGTCACTATGACGCTTGTGTGTAAATTCTTTGGTCGATAGAGTGAGGAATGAAAAAATTAGAATTTATTAAAATTCACAGTAGTCAGCTAATTCTTTTTCTGATTAGATAATAGCTTGTTGTAGGGTAGATATCCTAATACTGGGACAGATCCATCTTTTTTGATGCGTTCCATGTATCTATGAGGAGATACGTGTCATATTTCGATATGCTTGGCTGCTTTACTTATTGACACGTTTCCATTTTTTTATAAAATCTTTTATAAAAGTGTGCCTTCCACACACCGCCTTCAAAACATCCAAAGGTTTCTTTGGATGTTTTTCCCCTATTTGTCTTTCGTTCTCTAGGTTTAACCATTTTTAACAACCAGGAACCCAAAATGACATTAACTTCCAATTACATTACATTATTATCTCGAAGGTGTCAATTGTAACATGTTACAATTGACACCTTAATAAAACAATAAAAAATACTTGCAATTCGACGAATACAAAAAGATGACTATTTAATGATTTTTTTACTTCACTAGGCTGAAATACGATGATATCAATATACCGATACTTTCAAACTGATGTTAACGCAAAATGGCTATTGATCCCGTCTAATAGACGGTACTGCTTGTCCCATTAAATGACCAATATTTAAAAATATACGGCGACTGTTACAATCGACACCTGTTACTATTGACACCACCTTCCCCTACATATAAAAATCAGATTACACATGATTATTAAATAGTATAAAGACCATCCTACAAGTTTCCACACAATTAAAATGTTATGTATTAACATATAGCAACAATAACTAAAGTTATACAAAAAACAAAAAAGTGAAAGTTTTAAGTCATGAACAAATTAGTCAAAGAATTAAAGGTAAAGGAGGAATCAGGAATGGATAGGAAAGGACAGATCTACTTAGTATAAAGGGGAAGAGATAAGATGAAAAAAAAGTGCAAAAGATATCTGATCAGTAGATCTGTATATACATCTGCATATAGGTCTGGACAAAAGAAAAAAGATGAATTAAAGAAAGATAACGATGTTTCCTATAATTTTATTATATTTTAATCCTCGACGACTGCATTCAATATTTTTGGATATTGCTGCCTTTGCTTTTGTACCACATATATAAAGTGAGAAATAAAAAAGTCAAAAAACCTATGAGTAAAATCGTAAAACATTGTCAGATATTAATATTAAAACTCACCGTCTCAGAATTTGATTGCATGCTTCTTTTAAAAGTAGTTATGCTGTGAGTATAATTTTTATGCCTCAAATTTTACCGAGGAATTTATTTAATAAACATATTCTATGTTGATTAAAAAAATGTTAAATAATCCACGTCCACATCCACAATCCACAAATAAAACAATATTACTATTTCATATAAAAAAACAGTTAAAACTGATATTTTTACATGAATCAAATCATTTACATTTTTACTGGTTTGAAATAATATTGTCCGATCCATAATGACATCATAAATTATTGAATATGAATTATCAAAAATGATTTGATTTTGCATGTGTATATATATGTATATATTTTGATATCTGATATCTTATCTACCCAACTGCCCGATGATGAATTTCTGTGTGATTCGCATGGTTTGTTTTTTAATTTTTATTCCTGCATCAATCTTGGTAGTCTGTGTCTCATTTTTCATTCTGTGTGTTTACATTTATGGATACTATTTTAACGCTGAAACAACTGGAGAAGATTTTTGATCAAGTTTATATATTGTTATCCCATCAGATTAATAACAGGATTCGTGTCAGTATTGCATATACATATTTATTATATTTTAAGTCTGAGAAAATACTTTTTAATCCAGACTCAATTTTTATTTTATCTAACTATCAAAAATTGCAGATTCTTTTTGTCGTGATATTTTATTTCAGTACGACTACAAAGTTTCTAACATACAATATCTGTCGCAAGCAGCCACCTTTTGGATGAAATTCTCCATAATTTTATTTGCATAATTGAAGCCCTATTTCACGAATAAGCTTTCAGCTCGGATATTGTCAATGACGTAGGCCTTGTCTTTTACATAACCCCAAAGGAAAAAGTCAAAATACGGCGCAAAGTGGCATATAAAGTTCCTGGTTGCTGTGTACATATTCTTATTAATACATCCAGACTCTTACCAACACTTACAGCAGAAATGTTCTCGTTTTATCTGGTCATGTCCTTATTTCACATTAGCAACACTAACGGAACAATAGAATTTTTCGATTAAATCAACAAGAGCTAAATGAGAAGGTTCACATTGACTAAAAGCACTACATTAATGATATATGTAGTTTTTATTTGCACATCATATGACGTTTCTAACCTTGAAAGATAAAAAAATATAATGATATTTAAAATAACGATTGAGTTTGGATCACCTTTATCTATCCAGTGCTGATTGAATATTCCTATGAACTACATAAATAAAAATTTTAAAATTTACTTTATCTACTGTGTGTAGCTTTCTGGGATATTTTGCTGTGGATATCTGACCTCTCTGGCCGACGTTTCGGATCTCGTTGCAGGGTTTATCATCAGGGCTGATATGACAGCAGAATATCCCATAAAACTACACACAGAAGATTTCGATAGCCGTGAAAACCTGAGAACGTTTTTTACTTTATCTATTTTCAAAGTACTATTTAGGTACATTGTGTTATCTTAGAACCTGAAAAATTATCTGTTCTTTCTGCATGTGTCAGATTTCACAATATTATATTCTTGACTTCTGTGTCTGATGATACTCCAGTCTCTTATGACCCTTCTGGCTATCATCTTCGTTCTCTTATCCTAGGACAGTCGGGGGCTCAAAGATTCGACAAGGCACTTCCGTCTTCTCCTGTCTTACGCCGCTTCGGTACTAGTTGAATAGTCGAGGCCTAATATGTCTTCATACAATCCTTTTTGCTGTTTGTCATAGCTTTGTTGAGACACACTGACACACTGGCCTCCTTCCCTCAAGAATACCCAGGTATTTGCTCTTCCGGCATTCACAATACATTTCCAAGCTCCACTATATCGGTACTTCTCATTCGGTCCAATAGTGTTCACACTTTCACCATCAAGTATTTCACCATCAAGTATTTCACCATCTTGGGTTCTGAATCTCTTTCTCTCCGCAAGGATATATTAAGTGGACCTGTTGGATTTCTTTATCATCTCAGTGTAAAAGGAACACAAAGTATCACTTTCCTCTCCCCTGTCGCTAGAGAATTCCTCTCAAACATATTTGAATTTGTTGACTTGCTAAAGCAATATCCACAACAATCTGAATTGGTAATTTTTCTCCATCATCATCATCTTCATACCCTTATCTTGGTAGAGTCGGGGGCCCAAAGACTCGACAAGGTGTTTCCGTGTTCCCCTCTCTTGCGCTGCTTCTGCGCGAGTCAACCGGTCTAGACCCATTCTGTTTTCATACACATTTTTCTATTGCCTCTCCCAGCTTAATCTGGGGCGACTCACCGGCCATCTTCTTTCCGGGGTTGCCAGGAAGATTCTTCTTGGTATTCATTCCTCTGGCATCCTTAGCACATGTTCAAGCCACTTCATTTGTGCTTTTTCTATGTGTAGGAGTAAGGGTTCCATGCCAAGTGTGTGCCTTATGTGGGCACTTCTCACTCTGTCCATCAATGTGACTCCCGCTACCCCCATTAGAAAACTCATCTCAGCAGCCTGGATCTTTGCTCTCACTCTCTCCGACAGGATGCAAATTTGATGGCCATATATTAGGATGGGCCTGTACACAGATTTGAAAACAGTCAGTTTTGTCTTGACACTAAGCTCGCATTTTCTTATCGCCGCTTTCTTATCTGTATAGACAGAGAATTTTTCTCCAAAATATTAAATCATTCATTCCCTAAGTCTCCTGATAAATAGTAATCGTGAATTCCTAGTACCCATGCTCTAATGTCACACCCTCTTTGGAATTGTCTTCTTAGGACGGCAGTGTATCGAGGGGAAGCTCCCCGCTGACCAATGCCGCTCCATCATCAAACTACGGCGCGGTTTCGACGCTCACGCAGAGAAAGGCTTCAGCCGCGGGGACCGAGCAGCTCAGCAAGACCAGCGGTAAGAGTCCCCTTAAATTGAATTTGTAAATCATTAACCGATGAATATTTTTAATGTACTTCTAATATTCTGGCTTGACTGATGATTTAATTCAAAATCATATCTGCAATAAATTTTTTCTGCTTTGGTAAAAAATAAACAGAAAAAGTGTGTCAAGAGTGTTTGTCAAAATCCGGCAAATATTTATGAATTAATTAGAACTTTGCTTTATGATGAATAAACCATTATTAGACATAGACAGAAACATTGTATAATTGTAACTAAATCTGGTGATACAAAAATTAATTGTAATTTTTTTTTGTATGGGACGTTAACCATACTTTTGAATTACTTCCTCAAGTAGTAACAGGTCAACCATAAATATACACAATGTAAAATTCATATTTCAACTGATTTCTACAATCACAAATTCCTTACAAGAATATGAGTTAACATCATGGTATAATTATAAAGTTTTTAGAATTAAAATGTTTGCTAGTTACCATAATTATCATTTAAGATGCGGTGCAGTGTGACGATGAATTTTGTTCGATCTCCCTTTAAATTGCATACAGGGAGACCGCGGCACACGCAAGAGTATGTCAATCTCTGTCAGTTGGTTCAGTATTCTCCCACATTTTTTGGGGTACGAGGTTCAGATTATTTATATCTGTACAATTATATAATATTTATAGTAGTATGCGTGTCTTGTCAGAAACATTACGTTTTGCAAAATGCACTTACACTTTTAATATGTATTACAAGATGATCTATCCAGTGGTGTGTGTGTGGTGGATGCATATTTTATTGAGAAATCATTTTAATTTTTTCTACTCTACGTATGCTATTGATATCTGTCATCGTGCCACAATGCTACACGACAAAAGCTATCGGCACGTAAACATTTGACATGGCCGCGACATAGCTAGTTTAAACAATTGTCATTTTGACTGTCTGTTGTCAACTGTCTTCAAAAATGTTACATCTGGCATCCAATGTACAATTAACTATTTTTCATTAATTTCACGCTTGGTTGGACATCATCAAACAGGTTTTCGGGCCGGTAATTGGAAATGTCATTGACAATTGAAGCCATTGAATGCAAGGAAATGATGAAACCTGGCATTTTCACACATTTTTTATTTGATTCACCCTTCTTTTGCCCGCATATTGGCATATGTTAGAACTATTGAATTTTTAATGTAAATGAAACATGGTAACATTTCAGGTCTGAACGGTCTTCGCAACATCGGAAACACGTGCTTCATGAACAGCGTGGTGCAGTGCCTGTCCAACACGCGCCCCCTCATGGAGTACTGCGGCAACCCCGATCAATTCACCCCGGATATCAACACTACGCTCAGCTGTATGAAGGGGGCTCTTATTAAAGGTTGGTTTATTTATATTTATTTAATTTATTTATACAGTTATGACAGGGGGTGTATTTGTTTATTTAGTGTTTTTTTTAAATAAAAAACGTTCCCTGTCTCTTTAGCTAGACCGAGGCTTGTGGTAAAGGAGACAGGATCATCCGTTTTCAGTGAGCGACAAACCAATTATGTACTGATTTAAAAAAGTTCATGCATAACACAAGTGTACGAACTATAAACTTTCCTTTATAAACATCTGTGTTTGATAAAAGGAATGGCTTTGGACGGCAGTGGTGCCATGTTAATTACAACACACATGTGAAACAGGTTGTAAAACTCAAATATATATACAACTTCCGAAAATTTGATAGATGTGGTATTCTACCATGGGTGGAAATGTGAACGGTACATTGTGTGAAGTGATCACTTAAGCCAGCTGTACAATAGGTCGTAAGCCCTATAAACACCCAAAGACTTCCATACCCACTTTCCCTTATAAAATATAATTTCGTCTCTATGAGACATGTATAATATATCTTGTAAACTTTCCCTTTCTGGGAAACAGCGATACTAGCAATTTTTCTAGGATTATGAAAATTTGAATATAAACTACTTTTATGATGCTATTAAAAAAATGCAAACATTGATGTCGCTTATCTCCTTAACCGTTGACGTTTCACCCAAAGTGTAAAGAATATTTTCTATTCAAAGTTGAATGAAGAAAATTCCCCCAAAATTTTAGCTACTAGATACCCCTTATATGATGTAGTCTTATATAAATTATGCATCTAATATTCATTTTTCTAATAACTGTAAACTTTCGATATTATTTTTTCCATTGATATATTTTTCTCTATATCTTTTTAATTTATTTTAATATTGCAGAACTGTACTAAAATTGCAATTACACAAAAATAGTGTTTTTATACAAAAAAAAAAATATATATATATATATATGTATTAATATATTACTTAAACTTTAGCCGTCATTTGTCAGTAGACTCCCAACATCAATCTTAGAGCTATCATCAGTTGGCGCGTAACAGCCGGCATAGTCGCACACATACTATGCGTAATTATATTTGAATTAAAAAAAATTCACTCAGAATATAAATATTTACATACACTTTGTAAAAAAAAACTTTCGACATAAAATTGAAGAAATTTGAGTGCTAAAGGTTAAAATACCCTTTTCCATGCTTAAATTTGGTGCACGATAACTTATGCTAATAGTTGTATTTGCCAGTTACCTAGTAAAAAGGGCCAGCATCATATATATTCAAGAACACATTCATATTTGTGAAGTTGTAATTTTTCAGAATGAAGTTCTGTGAAATATTTAAAACCAAATTAATTAATCAATTAGAAAGAAATACAGAAAAATCTAATTCATGAAAAAATATTAGGTTACTACTGGGATTCGAACCCAGGTCACCTCCTTTCCGGGGCCGGTACTCTGACCACTACGCTATAGCAACCCTCTATGTTTCCGTGAATATATTTTTATTAATTGATTCTTTTTTAATTTTTGTCCATAGAGCAATCCACTTTTTTTTTTTTGATACAGTAGTTGAAATTTCTTTGCAATGCCACTGTTAGATGGACACCAGAATTAATTGAATTATTCATTTCACATATAAGATCGATATATTCACGAAACATAGAGGGTTGCTATAGCTTAGTGGTCAGAGACCCGGCCCCGGAAAGGAGGTGACCTGGGTTCGAATCCCAGTAGTAACCTAATATTTTTTCGTGAATTAGATTTTTCTGTATTTCTTTCTAATTGATTAATTAATTTGGTTTTAAATAAGGGCCAGCATCTTTTATTGATAAAAGTCTCGCCCATTTTATTGTGACGAAATGAAAATAGTTTTGCCTTTTTCAGGTGTGCTTATAAATACTGAAATCTATGAAGTGGTGTCAGTAATTTTATTCAATGATACATAAATAATCTGTAAAATTTCTTGATGATCAATAAAAATTTATGTTACATTGGAAATTTTTTTGGTACTGATGTAATGTCATTTTCTTTTAATGACTCTTTAAAAAAAAGCTTAATACGAAAAAAATTTCACATGTTAGGAAACCAGAAAATACACTGACCGCTGTGTCATCACCAAACTGCCTACTGTTTATGCATTTATGACTTGCTTTCTATTGATGTCATCTGACAATGAGGACGTAAAAAGAATGCTGGAAAAGGTTCACATAAAAATAATCTAAAATAAATTTTTATTTCATTTAGATTTTTTATATATTACTTTTATATCCGTTATAATAAACGTACTGTAGTGTATTCTCACTTTGGAAATATGGGATTTGATTAGTGAAAGAACAGGTGGTAATAAATAGTGTTTTCTATTATTATATAAACATGCGTTGCGGACCGACACTAGCTACTGTGACCTTATATCGTAGACAGGATGAAGAAGATGGCGCGCCCATGCACGCACATCCTTATATGCCGACCCCCCTTCCCCTTCTGGGTCAGGTTGCTCAGTCTAAAAACACACATACATACTAAGAAAAAAATGTAAAGTAAATGTATACGTCACTTGGTTGGTTTTGTACACTTTGTTGAACAAATGAACGAGGGAACAATACTTGGAAAGATATATGACACAAGTATTGACAACATTAGAAATAGAAGACTGCCGCGAAAAACTTGGCACAACCAGATTAGAAGCCTCAACGAGCCTGCTTGCGAAGATGTATGTACCTCAAATAATAATAAAATGATCTTTTTTATCTTCGGTATTAATTAAATATCTTCTTCAAACACAGCAGAATAATTTTGTGGTGACATTATTAATATAATTAATAGAAATAAACTTGTTTTCGCAACTTTTCTATTAATTAAATAAAATATCTATTGAGTAAGTGAAAAAAATAAATTAATATTCATTAGAATGATAGAAATTGCTTTATTCACATTTCTTTGATTAACTCGGTAATTTTTTTATGGAGATATTGGTTTATAGCTTGGGGCAGACGTATTGACAAACGAATGTCAGTTTCTCCAGGAAAACATAATTTTTTTGTTGCGGCCGGTAGTTATATACAGATTGCAATTATTTTATCCAATACATAAATACGTCACGAAGGACGGCCTAAAATACGAACTCTGTGTTTAGTATATTCACATAATTAGAGGCAATGGCAACTCAGTTTATAGCATGTAGTGTGGTTTTTGCGTACCTAATCTTGATGTTTTTCATTTTACTTTTCCAGCCTTCTCAACTGTGATATCAGAACTCTGGCGCGAGGGAGAATCCGACGGCGTAGTCAACACCACAGCACTCAAAGCGCAGATCCAAAGGTTCGCTCCGAGATTTATGGGGTACAGCCAGCAAGATGCCCAGGTATCATTTTTTTAACTCACTCTCAAACAAATCTCAATGTCTTTAATTTTTTCACTTCACTTTATAATAGAAAATAAATACACAATTAAATTATTTTTTTTATTGACTTTGCCAGACCATGATTTAGTTTTGTGGGCTGTCCGCAGTACGCATAACTGTCCGACTATTTATTCTGAAAAATTGAACAAACAGATGGTATTATTTATGAACATTTATACATTTTACCGATATTATTCGCAGTTACTATCTGATTCAAAATGACCCAACTGACTAATGGAATATCAAATATCGACAGACAGACATTTGAACGACAAACATGAAGTGAGGCTCGAGACAAACTTGTCTTTGAGACTCGGCATGTACTTGGTGGACTATGAAATCTGAGAATTGTCTCGATAATTCTTAGCAATTGACCGTCTTCCAAGCAAATGAAAAACAGTAATCGACGTTGATGGTGACTACGTCCCCGAATGATAATTGTACGGGATACGTTTTGAGCTGGTTTTCGAATATGGTTATGTTTTAAGAAAACAGTAGATAATTATGCATTAATCTTAATATTTTATATATTGTAGTGAAAAAATACTGTGATTATTACAAAATTATCTCGTAATGGTGAACCTAGTTTTTTAATGTTGCTATACTAGAATGATGTTTGTACTTTCAGGAATTTCTAAGATATCTCCTGGAAGGTTTACACGAAGATGTCAACAGAGTGACCATCAAGCCTAAGCCAATTTTGACAGAGATTGACGATAATCTTAGGTAATAATTTGATTTTGATTACAAGTAGTCCGTAGAAAATTATAGACCTGTAGCTGTTCTCTCTGCCCCAGCTAAGGTATTTGAAATCATAATAAGTAGAACCGTCGCTTCCCGAGTAGAGCCATTTATAATTGATCAACAACATGGATTTAGGAAAGGCCGCTCGGTTGAGACAAATCTGATGGTCTTCACAAATTACGTCACGGAAGCTCTGGACGCGGGACATCAGGTAGACTGTTCATATAATGACTTCGCCAAAGACTTTGATACAGTCAACCATGATGTCTTATTGAAAAGGTTGTATGAGATTGGTTTCTCGGATGGTATGCTAAAATTAATGTCGAGTTACCTCCAAAATAGGAACCAATACGTCTCCTACGGCCTATTCGCGTCAGAGTGCTTCTTTACCTTCTCGGGTGTCCCACAAGGATCTAACCTGGGTCCATTGTTGTTTTCGATTTTTATTAATAATATAAAAAATGTAATCTTAAACTCGCGCTTTCTGTTATTTGCGGATGACTTAAAGCTTTTCTTAAAGGTATCAACTTTGGACGATTTTCGTCTTCTCCAAGCAGATATATCAAATATATGTGAATGGGGAAGACGAAATAAACTTTTGTTTAATGTTTCCAAGTGTTCGGTTACATCCTTCACTAGGGCCCAAAAAACTCTATTTTTTCGCTACAAAATGAACGATCAAAATCTGACAAGAACATCAAATGTTAAAGATCTAGGTGTTAGATTTGTAAGCAACCTAACATTTCACGATCACATAGAGACGATCAGTGGTGATGCTTTGAGAATGTTAGGATTTGTTCTGCGTACTGCCAGGGTTTTCGAGAATACCCGCGTACTCAGAACTCTTTACAACTCCTTGGTGCGGAGTAGACTCGAGAGTGGCTCGATGATCTGGGGGCCACATGAGGGCAAGTACTCTCTTATGGTGGAGAAAGTCCAAAAGAAGTTTCTGAGATATCTCTACATGAGAGAGTACGGGCATTATCCTTGGCTTTACCCAACCGAGTTTCTCCAGGGTATGCTTGGCTACAATAGTTTAGAGACTAGAAGGAATGTGTATTTGATTACACATTTTTATCGATTGTTGCGCGGTATGATCGATAATCCTGAAATTATGCAGAGCATTGGTTTGTATGTTCCTGATAATTACACTAGACATCGTCAGCATAGATTGTTTCACATTCCAATATACAGGACCAACCTGCCGATGGTTATGCCTGTTGGAAGAGCCACAGCTATGCTGAACAAAATTGCTTTGGGTATTGATATGAGGGGGTTTTCCGAAGCGGGATTCTCCTACACCTTTGACCAGATTTTATGTTATTTTTAATTTATTAAATACTTTCATTTTTGATATATACAGTCGAACTCGGTTATAACGAGCTCGGATATAAGGAGATCCCGGCTATAATGAGAAAAACTGTGAATTCATTTTGATTTGCGCATATTCCCATACAATCGGTCTCGGCTATAAGGAGCGCGATTCCCGGATATACGGAGCAAATTTTAGAAACTCTGCAAACATATTTGCTTGGGTTACAGAAAAAAAACAAATACGTACCTACTCATAACAATGAACTTTTTCACTTTGCTTTTAAAGCGGCTCGCACTTAATTAGGGTTCACTTTATGATGTACACAAACTTGTGTCCGAAAATCCCACGTGCGCAGGCAAGCAATAGTTTACTGAAGGTCGAGAATACTGGTCATATAACTCCGATTATTGAGGGTTTCCAAAATGTTTATGGTGACAGTTTATTTTATGCCGTTTACTGTATTACCATTTAAAAGCCTAATCAGTAAAATGCGAATTGTTATATCGGAAACATGTTCACTAACAAACTAAATTGTCTCTAGGTTCTCAAAAAAGTCGAAAATATCGGCGTCAAAAAGTCTGTAAAAAGTTTTCACAATCGTCTTCTACAGTTTCATCGCTCTGGAAAGATAAGGATTTTTATTTAGCTGCTCATGAAAATAACATCTCACAATCAAAAAAAAATGTGAAAAAAGTGAATCCCGGATATAAGGAGTCTCGGCTATAAGGAGCAAATTTAGTTGGTCCCGTCGCGTTCGTTATAACCGAGTTCGACTGTACTTCCTAATATGTATGCCTTAAACATTTTGTTTGTCATGTACATATTATCGTGAAATAAATTGAATTGAATTGAATTGAATTTGATCAAAGTGTGGCTCTGCACATTTATACATTTTAAAGTTAGCTAAAGCTAATTAGAATATCATTGATGATAAATTAATTCATATAACTAGTAACATTACGCTTAAATTTTTGTATAATTGTATGGAAAAAAATGTTCTTTGCGCAATTTTAATGTGCAGTGCTATAATTTGCAAGCTAGATGAAAAATGAACAAAACATTCCCTTACCTGAGTAAGGGAATGTTTTTTTCTTTTGTTATTTTACGATTTTTGGCGATCTTCGCAGTCGCATCGCAATTTTTGGTTTGTATCTTGAATTTTGAGTTAATGGGGTTCTGCATAATTCAAAATGTTTTTATTTGGGTCCCTTGAATTTCAAATGAACGAGGTTCTATTGTACATATTATATGTACGACAAAAGAATGTGCGTACATATCTTCCTCTTCAGCCTTCACCTCTCCACTGCTGGATATAGGCCTCTTCCATACCCTTCCATCCTTCCTTGTTGTTTGCTAATTGTAGCCATTTCTTTTCCCCCACAGCGGCTATATCGCTGGCCCATCTCTTTTGAGGTCTTCTGCTGCCTCTTTTATTCTCCCAAGGTCTCCATTTCAGAACTCTGGGAGGCCATCTTGTAGCATCCTGCCTTGTAACATGTCCTGCCCATTGACATTTTAGATTCACATCCATGATATCTACTACTCTAGTGCTGCGCCTAATTTCGTCATTTCTAATCTCTTAGGCTTACTCCAAGGATGGATCTCTCCATGGATCGTTGCATGCATTTGAGCTTTTCTACACTTTTCTTTGTAAGGGCCATCGTCTCCACTCCATACGTCAACACTGGCAGTATGCATGATTCAAAGACTTTTCTTTTTAGGCTAATTGGGATCTCTTTGTTCTTGAAGATATATTTGAGTTTCCCAAAAGCAGCCCAGCTCATTCCTATTCATCTTGGCAATTCTGCTGTTTGGTTCTCTTTGTCCATTTTTACCTTGTGTCCTAGGTATATATATACATTCAACTACTATTTCAATATTATTATTATTATTACCATTGATAGTGATGATTTTGTTCTTTGGACTCAAAGAAATTTTTTTTTTCATCATACATATAATAAATTTGTATTTTTGCTGGTTATTTTTCTCCCATCACTCTAACTCACCAACATTACTAGAATGCTGACTTATTCTAAAGAACTTCCTGTTTATCATACGAGGTTTAACATAAAAATTTGTCAAATAAAAAAAGAGAATCAATAGCTCCACTGAGGATCTTGTGTAGTACTGCAAGACAGGATATTTTCTATCAGGACTTCAGTTTGTGCATTTTAAAATGCACGAACTGGAGTCCCGATGAAAAAGGTTGTTGTGTTGACAAAATTATGTCTTCTTCCTTCCTTTCTGCTGCCTGTGTTATATCATATTTCAGTTTGATCTGAATCTTGTTATCTGTCATTTTCAGTGATGCTCAAAAGGCCCAGGAGTCCTGGAACAGGTATCTGCGCATGGAGGACAGCAGAGTCGGCGACATCTTCGTGGGACAGCTCAAGTCTTCGCTTCGGTGTACACATTGCAACCACACCAGCGTCACATTTGATCCCTTTTGGGATTTAAGGTTAGTGAATATTGTGTAATTACCGATATTATTTTCATTTTTGTAAAACACCATTAATTCAAAAATAATTCGATATTTTTCAAACCCGCAAGTCCCAAAACTTTAATTTCATAGTAAATTAACCCCGATAATTAAAAAGAAACAGTTATTTGTAATTCAAAATAATATTTAGCCTCTGGGCCATAAATCAATATTTTGTTTTGTTCCGAGTGTTATTTGTAATTTATTTTATCATTAATACATTATTTATATTTAGTACATTATTTAGTACTTTGCCTTAAAAGTGTATTATGTAATCACGTCATATCAAAATGTTCATAAAATATTTATACTTTGTACTCTAATGTATCTCTATGGCCATCTTTCGGGGTCAATAATGAACTTTTAATGGTCTGTTTGTTAAAAATAAATGGTTGTGATACGTATATCATAAGAAATCAACAGATGATCTGGAGCAGTGATGGCAAGCCTGCGACCTGCGGGTCGGACACTGACCCACGCCTTAATTTTATTTTTAAAATAGTAACCCATAAAAACCAAGTTATTATTATACTCCCTTTCGCATTTACTAGTAGAAACTGATTTGGCGCTTAACCTACGCGTTGGGCTTCGGTCAGGCAACGCTATGAAAGGGAGTAATAAAAAGTTTCCAAAAATCCAAAATTATACTACAATCAGGTTTCGCGTCTACCAGACGCGTTGAAATATTTTCGTACAACTTAATAAGTTGTATGAAAAAACCATTCAAAATTTGAAAAATCCAAAATTTATTAATTTTTTTTAACGAAAATTTGATAGATCTTCTTGATCATCGCCACGAGTCTGCTTGTAAAGTTTCAGCTCGATTGGATCACGGGAAAGGGGTTTAAAAAGGATCTAAAGTTTTTTCGTCAGACAAGAAGACAAGCAGACGCCACGAGTTAATATAAAGGGAGTAAAAAGTAACCCATAAAAACCAAGTTTTTATTATACTCCCTTTCGCATTTACTAGTGGAAACTGGTTTGTTGCTTAACCTACGCGTTGGGCTTTGGTCGGGCGACGCTATGAAAGGGAGTAATAAAAAATTTCCAAAAATCCAAAATTATCTATAATCAGGTTTCGCGTCTACCAGACGCGTTGAAATATTTTCGTACAACTTAATAAGTTGTATGAAAAAACCATTCAAAATTTGAAAAATCCAAAATTTATTAATTTTTTTAACGAACATTTGATAGATCTTCTTGATCGTCGCCACGAGTCTGCTTGCAAAGTTTTAGCTCGATTGGATGACGGTAAAAGGGTTAAAAATCGATCCAAAGTTTTTTCGTCAAACAAGCAGACAAGACGACAAGTAGACAAGCAGACGCTACGAGTTAAAAGAAAGGGAGTAAAAATTGACGTCGACCTTTATTTGTTTCTCTTCACTTGCACATCAAAAGACGTAAAACAATAAGGAAATGTAAACTTTTTAAAGGATTTTAAAAGTGAAAACCAAATAAGTAGTTTTTAACCATCCTCCCCTCCCTATTCCAAGTGACGCCACTGACTTAGTGACCAACGAGCTAGTACTAAAATAATTATTAATGAAATTTGAACCACTTGTCAATCCTTGTCTAGAGGGTGACTGAATGGTTACTTCAGAGAAATTGTGTCTATGGCCATGTCTGCTACTGGATGTATAAAGATGCTGAAATTTATGACAGTCATTTGTATTTTATGTATTTTTAGTGACAAACAATATCACAAAATTAGCGACATCTTTTCTCTATTTTACAGTTTACCAATTCCGAGCAGAACCGGACCCCTGAAGCTGACGCAGTGCTTGTCTCACTTCACGAGAGAAGAAGAGTTGGATGGGGATGAGAAACCGGTAAATCATCATCGTATTGAAAGAGATTACATATCGTCGGCTGATTCAATAGCGTACAAAATATGAATGTAGTTTCTTTTCATTGGAAATTTCAATTTCCTGTTAGGCGCAAAATGTATGATTTGGTGCTGTTGATTTTCACGTTTCTATACAGGGTGTCTCATAGCTAGTAGCAAAAACTTTACTGGCGAATTCCTGCCTTGACAATGAATCGAAAATGTTCAAGCAACCATGACCTGATTTCAATAGTTGTGGAGATATGCAATATCAATATATACTTTTTTTCAATATTTCTTACTTATTTTTTGCAAAAAGTTTAACTCTTTTAGTTGTCATTACGGTAACTTATATTGATTTTGAAAAATTCATTCACTTTAATACAAGTCGATAAAAACCTTGCCAAAATTGAAAATATAATTTTTTCACGAGGTTATCATTTTATTTGAATTGTATTGAAACAAATGAGTTTTTCATAATCTATATAAGTTATAATGATAGTTAAACTTTTTGAAAAAAAAAGTCTGAAATATTTTTAAAAAAAATGCAAACTTTGATATTGCATATCTCCATAACTATTGATATTTGGTCATGGCTGCTTGAATATTTTCGACTCATTATCAAAGCAGAAATCAGCCTGTAAAGTTTTTGCTAATAGCTATGAGACACCTGTATATGTAACTATGTGGATTTCTTCTACTGTGAAGTAAATATTTATATACCAATGCGGATTTGATGCTGATAAATCATTGTAAGGTAAAAAAGTTAATATTCAAAAAACGTTCCGATTACAGACCACCAAATTTTACAGATATGAACTAATGTTTATATAAATATGATGTATATATAATAAAATAATAAATAAAATATAGAGGTATCATTACCAGTTGCGATATCTATGTATACTAACATGTTAATGAGAAAAAATAACAACAGATGTCGCTAGCAGAGACCGGTGCAATATATGAAATGATTTTGGTTCGAATATATATATAGAACTTTAAAAAATTTGATAATGTGTGGATGTTCTTACGATGGAATTGGTGAACGTTACATTGTGTAGAGTTATCATTCAAGCCAGCTCACACATGTTGTAAGCCATCGTATAAGAGACTTCCATAATAAAATAGTAATTGTGAGACTTCTACAATTTATTCTTAATTAATGTAAATTTCTTAATACATAACCTGGTACCACGGCTGATTCATTTGATTAAAAATTACTCTTGAGCTTGTAAATTTTATAACAACTACG
This sequence comes from Agrypnia vestita, assembly GCA_016648135.1. Classification (NCBI taxonomy): domain Eukaryota; kingdom Metazoa; phylum Arthropoda; class Insecta; order Trichoptera; family Phryganeidae; genus Agrypnia; species Agrypnia vestita. The sequence continues at coordinate 56,967 of JADDOH010004991.1, forward strand.
AAAAAGTCAAACTAAATGTGTACTGTCATATAAATAATTCGCCCTTTATTACAAGAAGAAAATTTTACTTATAAGACTCGATTTGGAATGAAATTTTAAAATAAAAAAAATAAATATGTGTATTGTAAAAAATATGTTTTTCTACAAAGTGATTTAATTATGCAAGAATGAATACTTGATATAATTGTGTGCTAAACATACGCGAAGGGGTAGATTTGTCCGCTGAGACCTGATCCCCACTCTTAAACAACAGCTTTGCTTCATCTCTGTAAATTTTACTTTCTGTGCTTTCAACTAATTTCCTTTTTTAACGTTTCCGTTATCGTCTGTTGCTGCATTCCACGCTTGTACGGCAATGCGGAAATTACTAATAATGCGAATGAACGGTGTTCCAGACCTGCTCCAAGTGCCAGGTTCGCCGCAAGTGCCTGAAGTGGTTCACCATTCAAAAGTTCCCGCGCGTGCTGGTGCTTCATCTGAAGCGCTTCTCGCCCCAGGAGCGCTTCCGGGGCAAGCTCAACGTCCAGGTGGAGTTCCCGCTGCAGGGGCTGGACCTGGGGGCTTGCTCGGCGGGCAGCCGGCCTCACCTCTACAGCCTGTACGCCGTCAGCAATCATTCTGGTGAGAAACAATCGTATTGTCACGTGTCATGCCTGTGGGAGGGATCAATGAAAACGCTGGAAATTAACTACAGATTTATTGATTGTTGATTAATACATTGTTTACTGTAAAAAGTCACTTAACACTATTAAACTTGACCCTATTATTTAAATCACACTATTTCGTAATTCCTCCTAAATAGACTTGTCTTATAATTTCATGTGTTTGTGGACGATTGTATTTTTAACATGCTGTGTGTTGTTTTGAGTCAGAAAAAATGCAGAATTAAAAGTTAAAGATTGAAAAAGCTTCTCATAATTTCAAAGATAACTCTAAACATTTCCCATTACTATACGTATGTGACGAAATGGAAAAAATAAATTATAATTTATTTTTTTATTAGTAAGAACAACAAAAACGTCAATATCAGTTGCTTTAGTATTAGAAATGTCGCGATCTTTATATTAGCATAATAAGTATTGCGTTTTTGAATTAATTTTTTCACAATTTGTGAATAACTTGACATTTGTTTATCTTTTAGAGCTTTCCGATTTATTTGATTAATTTCAAACTTGATTTGATTAATTCATTACAAACCAATTTTCAAAAAATATTAATGATATTAGATATAATTTTATGCAATAACTGTCAAGATACTGAAATAGCTATATTGCTATTTTCAAAATACAATCAATTAATGCGATTGAAATAAGTTTATACAGGGTATCTCGTAGCTAGTAGCAAAAGCTTTACAGGTGTCAGGTAATATTATAGTTATGGAGGTATGCAGTATCCACCTGTAGCTATGAGACGCCCCGTTAATGTCGAATCTTTTTGTTCTAGGCACAACCTACTCTGGCCACTACACGGCCTACTGTAAGCATCCCTACAACGGAGAATGGCACGAATATAATGATTCGAGGTTAGCACTTTTGGAGTATTCTTTATAACCGCATTTCCCAAGATCTTCTTTATATTCTTTTTTGTAGACTTACGAGACTCATCACTGTTTAGTTTTACATCTCTGGACAATGCTAGTGTTATTTCAATTTATTTATTTTTTATATAACATTTACTTTACAAACACAAATTTAATTTGTAAATAATTTAGAAATATATAAACATATATAAACAAAAGCAAATATTGAACGTATATAAAATCATTCACATCAAAGTTGTAGGAGAATCCTGCTTCGGAATACTCTCAAGGAAGACACAGAACAGATAATATCCAGAGTAATATTGTTCAGCATAGCAGTAGCTCTTCCAACAGGTATTACCATTGGTCCTGTATATTTGAATGTGAAACAATCTATGGTGACGTTGTCTTCGGTAATTATCGGGAACATACAAACCAATGCTCCGCATAATTTCAGGATTATCGATCACACCGCGCAAAAATCGATAAAAATGCGTAATGAGATACACATTCCTTCTAGTCTCTAAACTATTGTAGCCAATCATACCCTGTTATAGCCTAATCTATAGAACACAAAAATTTCTGTACAAATTGTCATGTTTTCAGGGAAGAGAAAAACAAGTTTCTAGTTAACTAAAAATAATAGGCTTATCGAATTTTAGCATATGTCAGTTATAAATGGCACTTACTTTTCTAAGTACAATGAAAAGTTAAACTCATTAGCTGATTGTCACTGTGTTCATTTTCATCCTCAAACTCGTGAAATACGATTTAGATTATTTCACTTTCTATCGTTCTTGGAAAAGCAAATCTTTCAATTACGTATAAAACCTTACCTTGTGGATAAATCAAGTAGCTTGTTGGTGTAGTGGTCAAAACGCTCGGCTAATGATCTGGTGGTCGATGTTTTAAGCCCCATTCCATGACACCAGCAAGTCAGTCCTATTTTCATAGCACCGGCTTTTGGCTGAGAATAGAAACAATATTGATGCGGCACATATTAATATTTTGTTGTAAATTTGTTTTTGTTATTAAGCTATCAGTACGCGCCACAAGATGGCATACCATCTTCTTCTTGCGGTTCTAGGTTTCATTATATGTATGACTCTTATTTATACACTAGCAAAATGAAATTGTTGAACGCTGACTGTTTGCTTGATGCTAGGCCTCGCGGGCGGACACAGTGGCCGTGCGATAGCCAACGGTGGCTGTCTCTTTTGGCATTAGTGTTGCATTATTCCCGCTCTTCTTTAAACGGCTCCATTTCTATCATTCTAACTATGATAAATGTGTAATTTCCAGGGTATCACCAATTTCGGGAAAGAACGTCGTCTCCTCCGAGGCGTACGTCCTGTTTTACGAGATGTCAGACAACGCCGGGTCGTCCTAGCGCACCAAATCACCGTGCGCGCTATACTGAGGGTCTGTCGCCCGTCCGAACACCGCTCGACCCACGACCGGACCTCATCGGAGTGACGGCCGGCTGTCCTGCTCCGTTTGGATCGTCGCGACGCGTGTTAGATTATGCGATTTTTTAACATTATTTATGATTGCATCGTTGAACACATTTGGAGAATAATGGTAGGTTACCAGGTAATTCCATTTTGTCACAAGGTTTACAAGAATGTTTTATATTCCGTCCGGTGTTTCACTGGATGGACATTGTTCCCAGATAATCTGACTGAACCCACGTACCGAATGTGATTTTGAAATTTATTTTTTATTTTAAAATTTTATATTAGCTTACTTTACACCATTTTATGTAGAACTCTGATTTGTTCAGAATCATGTTAATAATTATTTTTGGGAATCGTGTTACAGGCTCCGTGATAAAATTAATGTTAAAGAAATATTATAAATAAATTTATCTGTCATATACAGACAGTTGAGTTGCCAAATTCAGCTGATTTTGACATCCAGAATTCTGAATCTCGTTATGTACAGTAGACTCGACATCCGATTGAAAAAAATTCATCCTAATGAGACAAACCCAAAAATCTTTGCCAAAAGAAAAATTGGTCAATTTCACATGATATGTTATTACGGATAATTTACCGATAGATAATCGAGACCCTTATTGTATTTGGTTTTAATAGTGTTTTTTTTTATTATTAATTTTTTCTTCATGGGTGTCGAATAAGAAATTAAGAGGAATCTTAAAAACTGAAAAATCCTTTATGAATAATATTCTCAACAAGATTCTGGACAAATTGCATTAGAGTCTTTTGCGTTAGCAATATTACCGTGCGTCATATCCAATAATTCCATAAATAACACCTTATTTAATATGCTTTTACCTCATTGATGAACATGACATTTTACTCTTCAAATGCACCGCAAATGCTTAGACTAATCCATGGACGAAATAATGGAGAATTGTGATGAAAACAGCTAGATTTCTAAGTAAGCTTACACCATCGCTTGTTGTTGCTCTGATTGGTCCTTGTTTGACACTTGCACTTGTTTTCATATCCATTTTTGCGCTGTAATAATGTTGTGTTGTTTTATTATTTATTTTTTAGTTATTTTTAAAAGTCTGATTCAAATTCCTCAACCTTAACAATTGACAGTCACAATACTTTATATTTTTATATATGTATTTTTTTTTATAGATCGTCTTATTTGATTCTGGTGTTGAAAATAGGGTAGTATACTCATAATCAATATTGTTTTAAGCAACACTGAACCATGGACTCTGCATGTTATAATCGAAATAATTTTTTTAAACATATTTCCCAACATCAAATATTTTAGTGTCTGTTTTGTTTCTAAGATGTTAAATTATGTAAAATTTGATAAGTTTAACAGTTCTAATATGATTCGTGACATATTTATGAACTACGCATTTTACTACCCTATTTTCTTCATTTGAACATATGGCAAATTGTTTGAAGTATGTTGTGCATTATTTGATCAAGTGGCACTTTTACATTTTTGAAATTTCGATACAATAACAAGGTACATGTTACTTTTCTTTCTGTGATTTTTAAAGAACATTAATTAATGTGATAGCAAAAGTGTGTCTTTACGTGGTAAATCTTTTAAATCTTATAAACAAATTTGCATCTATTTTAAACTAACTAAAATTTGTTATATTTGTACATTGGGAAACATCATTTTATTGATTTTTTTTTCACAAATTCGTATATACAGTAAAACCTCGTTAATTCGAAATTCAAGGGACCCAAAAAAAAGAAATTTCGAATTATGTGGAACATTGCTAATTCGAAATTCAAAGAACACAAAAATTAAAAATCGCGACGCGATTGCGAAATTTGTCAAAAATCGTAAAAATCAAAAAAAAAAACATTAATTTTGTGAAAAACATCTGTATTTTTGGGTATTTTAATAAATGATTTTTAAAACGCAATATTTATTATGCTTATACGTAGACCGCGATATTTGCATTACTAAAGAACCTGATATTGATATATTTGTTGTTCTAACTTGCGAAAAAATAAAATATTTTTTCAATTTCGTCAAACTTCAAAAAAAAAATTCAAATTATGTGAACTAAAATGTATTGATTTATGGCGCAAATGTTTTATAAATTTTGAATTATGGTAAATTTCGAATTATCAGGGTTCAAATTATTTTTACTGTAGCCAAATAGATATTTTGCAAATGTAAAAAGTCCTTATTTTTGTTCTAATATATGAGAATTCAATAATTTTGACTAGATCACGAACATTTCACAAATAATAAATAGAAATGCATCACTTCTATTAATGTTTATCAAATAAAACATAAAATGATCACTTGTTACATTTAAAGATCGATGTGTATGTACCATTATGTTATAGCATATGTAATAAATAGTGTGAAACCAAAAATTATATTATGTATCGTTTTTAAGTATTGATACAGCATTGTATAAATTATATAAACAGAGTACTGCCAAATCACTCAACTTGGTTCCAAGTTTTGAGTAAAATTTTATAAATCTTTTTTCCTGTTTGATTGAGTATAAGTATGGTAAATCGTTAAATACCATAGCTAGTAAAATGTTTTGGAACAATATTATTCTTTGTGTTGCCTAATATGTATTATCCCAAAATTTTTTTCAGTTATTTCTCTAAGAACTTTTAAAACCATACGAGATGGTGTTTTACTTCATTCTTTGGTACTTGCATTTTCAGTCCAATATATATATATATATATATATATAATTTTTTTTCAGTTATTTCTCTAGACTTTTAAAACCATACGAGATGGTGTTTTACGTCATTCTTTGGTACTTGCATTTTCAAGTCCAATATCATATATATAATATATATATATATTAATAATATATATATATGCTGAGAACCTGGATTCAGGTCCAGCATTTAATTTTTGAGTTTTATTATTTGAATTTGTGTATTTCTCTTTATTCATTTATTTATTTCGTTATTAAATATATTTATATATAGATATATATAATATATTTATATATTTCCCAAAATACAGTGGCAAAACTAGGTCTTTTAGTACCCAAAGCTTTGATTGCCATTTTTTTTCAATTTGTTACACATTGTAAACTACATTTTAAACTAGTAGTCTGAACACCAAATTATCACTGGTTCTTGTCATAAGAACATTGCCAATTTTTATTTCCTCCACATACAATTAAGCCGTTCTGTGACAAGGTTTAGTGCCTCTCGCTCGTCGAAAAATATTTATTATTATTAAATTGGCTCTATTATGCGTGTGCTAGATCAAAATGTGCACAAAATTCTTTCAAAGATGGTAATGAAAAATGACAATTTTTGTTATTAAATCAAATGATAAAGTGAAATCTGATTACTAGCAATGTTGTTAATTAAAATGGTTTTAACGGAATGTGGCAATTTGGAACAAAGCTGAGTTATTTTACAGTACTGGTTAACTCAAAAAATTATTATTTCACACAGTGGCTTCAATCCTAGTCTAATTATTAATCAATATCATTTTTGTGACAAAATGAATTCCCTAAGTGTTTGTATAAAGTAAAAATATTATATTTTTGACAAAAAAGCACACTTTATGAATGTTTAGTCTCGGATGTTTACATTATTTATTTACCAGCTAGTCAATTGAAACGTGTGAATCTAAAAGTAAAAAATCTTCACATCGACAACTAATTTGAAGAAGTATTCGGAAGAAAAATCTATTTTTGTCTCGATCGCTCTTCGTGAATAAAATACTTATATCAATGAATGAAACATACAAAATATATTCAAATAGATATGCATGTACATAATATTTACCTTTAGTCAATTTTCACCATGCGTAATAAAATGTGATCGCAAACACAACTTGTGTTCATTGTTAACGTTCAAACGAATGTATTGTCCATCTTCGTTGTAAAAGGCTTAATAGAGATTTATACAAATATTTATTAAATTTTCATCACTCTTTAATTATTTATTGTTCATATAGAATTTAATATTTTTAAGTTTTGTGGATGTGCGTAACACTTCTCTTGAGTCTTGTGTCAAAAGGGCAGATCTAACCCTCTTGAACTTTTGATTCTATAGGCTAGCCTTTGACCATTATCTATCTTCATACTACATTTCTATTTTTTCCGTGTCCAACATATTTTATTATGACACAAAACTTAAATGTAATTTTAATTAAATTATTCACAGCTCAAGTGTGTCCAATTTGAATTTAATGTTAACCATATATAGTTTTTGTACACAAAATAGTTTAAATTTTTTAGCTTTTTATCTAATTTATTCTTCTCCATTCAATGTTTTCAAAATAGTTTGCTTCACGTTTCCAGAAATTACATATAAAAGTTTGTCGTGGAGTTAACTGATTTTTATCGCATCACCTACAAATATTTTATGTATTTACTCTTATTAAAATACACATTATCTTGTTTTTATAATTCCTACCGATAGATAATTAATATTTATAAAACTTTATTATCGGGAGATGTACGTCTGCTTTTATGATTAAAAAAATCAAATTGATATTTTAACAGGCGACATTGAATTACACTTGAGTAATGGATGACACGAAGTGTAGCGTGCATAATATGAATATATATATATTTTTATTAAAATAATTTATTTTTAATTATTTGTATAGGTTACAGATTCTTTAATGAGAGAAAACAACTTATAGATATTCAATAAAAAATACCATATATAATGAAACCTTATTAAATCCTATAATTTGACCTGTAATATATTGTTAACATAGCATAAATTGACAAAATATGATACATATTACTCTGTTAAAATTTATATTAAATCATAAAATTTCATACTGTTGAATATCTGTCTATCGGCCATATTCTGAAAATACCAATATTAGGATCTTAAGGTTGATCCCAACACTGAATAGACAAGAATAAAAATAAACGAGACAGGTAAACAGCGGTGATTGTTTCTTTCAGTTTCTGCTTGAGAGAGAGAGTGAGAAAGAAATACATGATGGTTATCTGTCAAACGTCAAATAGAAATACCAGTCCAACGCGAAAATGACAATTTTGCCATCATTTTACATCAGGGCGCTGTGGGAGGAGAAATTAATAAGTGCATATGAAATAATCTTTTTTCTATAAGCTTTAAATACGGCATTACTACTCATTTCTTGTAATTTTATTCGAAACATGAGAATGTGAGGTTACGTTTGCGATAGGCACTTTGGTAATCCGTTTGAAGCTCTGTCTGATCAGACCGAATGGATAAGAAAGTACCAAAGAAATCAATCCCTTTTCTAAAGGCATTGCACATATTAGACATGGCAAATAAAGATACATATTTACTTTGAGAGAGATGTGAAAATACAAAAATCTCCTTATTTGAGTACGACAAACACTGAGTATATCTATGTCTCGTTTATTTTTCTTTATTTTCATTTATTAAGGATAACAATCTTACGATCCCAATATGTATTGCTATTTTCGAAATACAACTGTATATCTCTCAAATATAAAAGCATATCTCAAATTATAACAAACATGTTATGTTTTCAATTGCGTAATATATTTTGGATAAATACTTTGTCTCAAACTCCTGATATTATTAAATAATTATCGTAAATATATTTTTTGAGAGTGTGACATTGATTTTGCATTTTTTGTATATAAAGCACGTCACCAAATCGTCAGTCACAATTAACATTAATTTGTTATGCTTAAATTAAGAAAGAGTGTTTTATAAAAAAAGGTCAGATGTTGTATCATTTTGTGCCCGGAAGTTGACAAAACTCATTTTTGTGTCTGAAATAATTTTTTTTATCAAATTGTGATTATTAAAAATTAAATTAGATGGCCATACAAGTTTAAAAACGGTGCATGTCAACGTCGGACTCGTTACCTAATTATGGGTAAATTTATTCATGAGTCTATTAATTTGCGTTTCCTCCATAATATCACATCTTCCGATTGAAGATATGATTATGCCGGTAACTAAATTATTAATGAATCTATTAAGATTTCTGAAGCAGTATACCTTGTTTTTTTAAATATATACCATGAGTTCCATGTGGGTCCATTTTTATTGTTTTGGACATAAAATGGTAAAAAGAACAATCTGTTGATGATAAATTATGTCACATTTTTGGCTCTCCGTGAATTGAATCACCTCTCGTAGAAACTCATATAGATTTTCGAATCTTTATTTGTCATCATTAGTGATTTTGTCAATTTGCCCAATATTTAAGGAACAATTTTTAAAGCTTTATTTATTATTTTTTTTACAATTTGTGCAATAATTTATTTGGTATTGGATGCGAGTAGTTTTCAAGTGGATAGATTTAAAATCTATGCAATTAGTTTTATCGTTGAACCAAATGAGTAGAAGCTCCAACACAAAAGTCCTCGGATTGTTTCGTTTTACATTTATTTTGTAAGCTTTTTGTAAAATTATTTTTTCTGACGATTTCCGACAAATTTGTTATTCGGCAATAATTGTAATCTTACCAAAAATAATAATTTTGGCACTATCAAAATTGACATTTTTTACAACATTTTGTAAAAGGTGTGTAGTCATTTTAGGGAATTCTGCCATAATTTTTGTTGTATTCAACATGTGGCATACTTGGCATTGGTAAATTATTTAGCTAAATGTTTTCTCACTGGATGAAAATACCTTCAAGTATACTATGTTATGTTTACATATATTTGAAGGATCAAGATGTTATTTATTTATAATTTTTGCTTTTTCAGTCAAGAAATTATGGCAATGTCTGTGAAACATTTTTATAACCTTTATTTAAATCGTTGGTTACCATTATTTTGTAGTATCACTTTGTTTTTTGACACCACCATAGTTTTGTAATAATTGTTTTGTATATAATATCTTTTCACGTTGGTTGAGACTTTTCTTATATTTCAATGTTTGCTTGTTCGACCTGCTGCTGAAAGAAGTTGATGTATATTGTTTTGTTTTTATTTATTTCAATAGGTTTATTTATGAATGAAATTATTGTAAATCTGTAATATAATATGAAATTGCATAATATATTTAAAAATATAAAATGTGTTTGAAATAAAAGTGTTTTCATTCATTTTATCCCTCAACGTTTTGAACAATATACATATAGGAGAGACTTGATCCTTATGGGAGACCTAGTCTCACAAGATTTACAGAACTTCTATGAACGTTGCATTATTTTTAACTTGCAATATTAGTAGTCCATTGTACCCGCTAAAATAGTGACATCAGTCAGACTTGACAATTGTACAGGTGCGGACGGTTTGGTGTTTGTTGCTGAAGACATAAGATGTTAGAAGTGGTTAACTCTCTAATACAAGTCATGTAATTTTTAATTTCGCACAGAAAAAGAAGGAAGTCAAAATAGTTTTTTTATAAATAACATTTTCTCTACTCAACCCAAATGGGGGACACTTAGTACACATTTTTATTGGAGACTTGATAACCCCGGATCAAGCGTAGCTTATTGATTTTTTTCTTTTCTATTGGAATCCAGTATGCCTAGAGTATATAAAATGAAAAAAGATGCTCAGGAAAGAAGACCGATCGATAAAAAGTCAGCTGCAAGCAGAAATTACTCAGGAATGTTGAGTGGTTTTGTTACAACAGTGAATGGACACCCACCGCATTCCCAGGACCGTTTTATGAGCGAAAGCTCCCATATCGGTCCTACTCGTACGTCGCCAGGTTGTCAATTTTTTACTCTAAAGGCCATCTCCGTGTCACGTTGTGTAAAGGGCGACTGCGACCCGGAGAGACCTGCAATAATCCATTCACTGTACCTCCTTCACATAACACACTTTATTGTAAATTATCAAAGAAAGATAAAGAAAAACATAAAATACAGGTAAAATAAATCAGTAAGATAATATATAACATATATATTTCTATGTTTGCTATAGCAAACACAAAAAAATAATTAAAACCATCGGTAATTATCAAAATACCGTCAATTCAATAGATCTAATAGATGGCATTTCAGATACCTCATTCCCAATTGACTTCACTTTCTAATTTTTATAAATTTGTGTTATTTAACATCAGACAAGAGTTATGTGAAATTGTAAGCAAATAAAAGTGCAAGAGGCAAATGTAGAAAAAATCTGTAAAAATAAAAGATCTATATTAGTAAAAAATGTCCCCAAATTGGCATACGAAGAAGATTAAAAGGAGATAAATTATTTTAGAACCATTTTAAATGAGTGATAACAAAACTTTTGCAGCTTAAAAGTCAAGATTCACGTAGTTGCCCATCATAAGATAGGTAGAAGTTTATTGCTTGAGCTTTCAGTTTAGATAATGAAATATTTTACATAAAGCTCACTATGGATTCAGAAAAGTCAGGCTGCACATTATCAGATATTCTAAACATTCATAATGTCTATTTTGTTATAAAACATAATTTTTATATTACATTTACATTATTAAGTACAGCACTGAGTTTTTATTACTCATGTTTATATTACTCATCCTCGCTGAGTGCGGATTACATTTTTTTATATCTCACATTGATGCTACCACAATTATGCACTGTTGTATACTTGTGGTGTCAAGTTTTTTAAATAAATGAAATTTATTTAAAAATATCTACCATCGAACATTAGAACTATACTACATTACGCAAAGTTCAAAAAGTGTGTAAAATCATTGAACAATTGAGTGATTTGTATTGTGATATTGGATGATAACCTTGACATGCTTATTTTTAAATATTGTAATATAAACTTAACATAGGTATAGGTCTTTTCATATAATTAATTGAGTTAGTGTGGATACAGTGTGTAATACGCGCATTGTTTCGTTGTATTAAGTTTACGTATACATCCCTCTCGTATCCGTAAACTTAACACAACGAAACAATGCGCATATTACGCAATGTACCCACAATAACTCAATTTCAAGTTTATATGAAAAGACCTATACTTTTCTTTAAATATTTATGTATATATTTCTTTGCATGTATGTCTCATATGTTTTTAAATACAGTTATCTACAACACTTGTGACATTATCCTATTCCATATATAAGTTCGTACTTCATGGTATTGTTAAAATTTGAAAAAATCCATTAAAATTAAATAATGTGCATCATATGAGTGAAATATTATATAAACTTAAATAACAAAAAAAAAATTAAATTAACAGCAGAGAAGAGACTTTCTGATATCAAGTCTCTATGAAACTTCTGTATATTTTGTTTTTAACAAATATTTTTTTTAATGTTAAAATTGAAATAAAAATAATTAAGTTTTACTTTACGCAATCGGTTTATTAAATGCATCAATGAGATGGTAACACATTACAAGCTCCAGTTGTTACCACTCGGGATAAATATATATTAGGACTTAAGAATTAAGCTAGCTGAGGATGAGTATGAATAATAATTTTCGCCTCCATGAACATGTCCCAGTTGTGTGCGAATTGCATTATGTGTAGGTGCCGGCAAAGAATTTAAAAATATTAAAAATAAAATATTCTAACTAGATATATATCTTCAAAATAAATGCCTGCAAAAGAATTATTTTATGAAAAATGATTCATACTAAAACGCCCGAAATATTTTTCACTATTTTCAGCTATATGGCAAAATATTTAATAATCAATCACAATAGCATGACTCATCCTTCAAATTTTCATATATTTTATTTCAGTAGTTAGTCGTCGGGAAAACATTTCCTCGTTTTTACCCTGGCAGCATCAGCGACGCCTTTGGATCAGATCCGAAAATAGGCCTACAAGTAATATGTACAGAGGTCATTTTCGTGTAACGATAGTATACATGTATTGAGATTTTTGGCGTCTCGTTTCTCGTTCGTCAGAATTGTGCAAAATTCAAAATGGCGTCGCCGCTAGTCGATGCGTGCCGTTCGGTTACGCCGCTTTAATATTTGTTATGTTCATTATTACGTGCCGTTGAGAATTATCGAGTAATGCATTTCATATTTTGGATTCGAGCGAAATGCGGTAAGTGATATATTTTTACAAAGCTGTACTCTGATCGTGTGGGGTAGATGGAAAGTTCATCCCCCACTGCGATTATTTATGAATGTCTTGTGTCTGACGTTATTTACAATGCAAGTCGTACGGTCGTCTCGCTCGCACTAGTGCCAGCCTTGCGGGGGATTTTTCTGATTGAAGTCGGCGATGAGATAGCGCAGTTTCCACAGAAAAATTATAACAATTCGTCGACCCCGGTCTTAAATTTATTGATTTTCCATCGTAAAAAATGTTAGTTCGCAGCGCCTATTAATTACGTGCCTATTTATCCCGTACACCGCGGCCGCCAGCCAAGATTCCGAAATTTGGCGGAGCAACGCAATGTTACTGTCGATTGTTGCTAACAATATTATTTTTAGAACGACCGCTCCACCGGGGTAAATAACAACTTTTTTACATTAATTATTGTTTAATTTTTTAAGGGTAGCATTGCAAATGGCGTCAGTTATTCCGTTCAATTGTTTTCCTTTCTTAGCGTTTATTCTCAATGTTTACAATATTGTTTTTACCCTGATATATAATATATTTTTTTACGGCATGTCGTCTATTTCCGTCGTGCGGGATGTGTACATTTATAAATAAGCCGACGCTTTTTGTATGTTTTTTTTTTACAAGACCGTCGTTGTAACAAACTTCTTTCCAGATGCCTTGTACGAAGTCATATTTGTTTTTATTTAAGGGCCGGGCCATCTCTCCTCTCGAAACATTAACGTTCATAATTAGTCTCGCCATTATATAAGTCAATATTCAGTGAGTGAAGACGAAAATAATAATGTAATGAATCATAACACGAAAGAAGTATATATTATTATACATTCAATTTAAGCAAAATCACATCCAGAAACTAATAAACCTTAAAAAAAATATCCAAAGTCATTGAAGCTTGAAATCTGGTAATATGGAAATCACTTTCTCCAAGCACCATTAAAATATTTATTTTCAATTGCACGATTTTTTAAAAAATTATTATTGCACATGTTCTAAAAGAATACAAACAGCTGGATATTTTCTAAATTATGATAAAAACATTTCAATCTGCTTACATTATTTTTCGGATAAAAAATGAATTCTTATTCATCCATATTGAACTGTAAAAATTTAGTATTATACTAATCTACACCACCTGGACTCTATCCTGTATCAGTTTTATAGTATCTAACATTATCTAACTTTAAGAGTAAAATTTCATGGCCCGTTATCGAGAATGTTAAATTAAACTCCTATATAGAAAATCACAGAAGCTACCTCTGTTATTTGGGAATTGTGGAGGTCTACGTCGTTATTAAATTTTTATTTTGCGATCAACATGATGACCGAAATGAACACAAAAAATGGAATCCTTGAGCTGAACGGCATCTTCATTGTTTGCAGTTCTTCTTTTTAACGCTCTGTAGTTAATGGTAGGGATTTAAATTTAACCCCCCCTGTTAGCTAAAGTATTGCTTTTAACATACATAGGTAGCAGTAGAAGTGCGCAGTTGCTTCTGTGTGTGGTTTTCTGGGATATTCTACCGTGTATATCTGACCTCTCTGGCTGACGTTTCGGATCCCATTGCAGGCTCTATCATCACGGCTGGTGGAGCCTGCAATCCGCCTGGAATCCGAAATGTCCGCCAGAGAGGTCAGATGCAAACGACAGAATATCCCAAAAACTACCAACAGAAATTTCTGAACAGCTGTGAACATTTTTGCACGGTTACTTATTTGTTATAGTATTACATATATGTTTGATATACATCTTGAATCTCATGGAAAAGAAGTTGGTCAATTTTTTCTATTTTACATTTAGGTGTAGTGCACAATGTGGCGTTGGGAGCTGTTTTTAATATTAACACATTTTCCGGTATAGTTGAGTATCCTGATTCCAAAAATGTCATAAAATAACCCGGCACGCAAATATTTAACGAGTAATTCCAATTTAAAAATCGAAAAAATCAACCTTTGCCTTTGAAATTTTACACGTGTCTATGTATAATAAATATTTGAAGTTGGAGTATCATATAGATAAAATGGCTGATCTGACAGCTCCCAGCGCCACATTGTGCACTTATCCCTTTACATTTTGTTTTGGACTGGTGAAGTAAACAAGATTTTCTATGCTTGTGCGCCAAATTGACCTTGAAAATATATGATTAAACACGATTTTCAGTATCCTATATTTAAAGCCAATCCAATCCTAAAGCCTGGGTGATAATACCCAGCATTTATAGTGTTGTACTGAAACCAGCAATTAGCTCGTGTTTTAATATTTTTTTTAAAACCCTTGGCATTTGAAAAGTAAGTCCACTCCTACGTGAACTCTGTCTCTCTTATTTCAACGGGACCGCTGGTTCATTTCCCAAAGTTCTCAGTAGAATTTGCAATTCCTAAGTAGCACATGTCGATTCCGTTCATAAGTATAACAATTCATTTTTTGCTGCAAAAAAATTAAAGTCCAATGTCGAAAAACAGCCCTGTTATTAAACTTTAAAAGTGGTTCATGTTTGTTTTCTAATTTTTGTTTTGAGTGGCAATAATTTTTTTCACATATTGTATTCTATCGTGTTCTGTTCAAATCAATATGTCAAAAAATATTCCCACTTAAAAATGTATCGAATACTACCCCAACCATAAATGACCTTATTAGTTATAATATTTTGCGTAGGAGGGTTTTGAAAATGTTTGCTTCTTTTAATTACCCGATATAAATAATTTATTACAACCCTGAAATCAAATGATTTTAAAAACTAAATTTTCAAATATCTTTCTGAAAATATTTTCAAGTTGTCTCTGGTTTGAGTGGTAAATATTAGATACAGGTTTAAGAAAAACTCGATTACGTTATGAAATGCGTTTAAACATTTCTAAGCTCGCTTCAAACATATATTCACACAATGTACAGCCTGATAATTGTATCTACATGAAATTATGCTAGATTAATATACAAAACTCGTGGCAGCTTAATTTAAATTTGTTTTTTCTTGTACATTTTCAGATCTGCAGGAGTTTTAGCTTAACATAAATAAATAAAACATTAAAGCTCTTAACAGCGCTTGATAAAAATGCCGTAAAGATCTCTAGTCATGCACCATTTACATATTAAAAAAAGAAAATGTTGAAAAATTGAACAAATTAAGCAAAATGTGTTGAACACATGTGGATTGTTGAGCCGGGTACAGACTCGAGTTTTATTAAGAACATTTATTTTTAACCATGTGAGGGTCAGAACCTGAAGAACATCCATTGTGCTTCAACAAATTCAACATTAAGATGTGACGTAATAATACCACTTCTCTTCAGCCGTACTACCATTCAAACCGTACTGTTTTTAGCTGACGGTCTGTGCAATTAATTAATCTAAGTATTAAACTAATATAGACTGATTGACATAAGTATATAACAATATATGTGGAGTGAATATTTTTTAAGTATTATAGAATCTACACAGAGATTCGTCGCAACATTATTTCTAGTCATTTGTTTGCAATATGAAATACGTTCTAAACCTAACCCCCCCATGTACTAACTAGTCTACGAACAAGTCTATTAAAAATCATAATCTTGTTATAAACTATTACTCATTTTGCTGGAACGCGGCCAAAGAAATTGTCTCCGAAGATAAAGCGAGACTTGTATACTCTTGATAATTATCTAAAAAAATAGAAGGTGCAAAACATATTTACAAATATAACTTATTAATTAATATTCGGTATCTTTTAAATCGAGTAAAATAAAAATTAGACTTGGCAAACTCTCCCTCTGAGCTTCCGACACGGTCCGCAAGATGTCTCAGCCCCCGCAGCAGTTCTGCGTGCGCTGGAACTCGTACCACACCAACCTCCAGACGGTGTTCCCCAAGCTGCTGACGACGGAGAACTTTGTGGACGTCACGCTGGCCTGCGAGAACCGTCAGATCAAGTGCCATAAGGTGGTGCTCAGCGCCTGCTCCACCTATTTTGAGAGATTGCTGATACAGAACCCCTGCAAACACCCCATTATCTTCATGAAGGATATGAGGTAAGCCGCGTCACAGCCCTTATCTCCTAATGTTAATAAAATGTAAAGTCCTATCCATTTCCTTTTACAGCGAGCTGGTCATAGCTCATCTTCTCCGTAAATTGGGCAAACATTTGTAAACAAAAATAATTTTAACTTTTGAATTAATTGTTTTTTCTTTTTTTTATATAAATATAATTCATATCTAACTGGTTAAATGACTCTAGAAGAGTGGGCTTCCTTAATAAAAGATAGAGGTTAATATCAAGGTGTATTTATACATGTTTAACCATTTTAGTGCTGAGCCATTTTCTTTCATTTCTAGAAGGTACAATAAGATAAAATCATAGCTGCACACAAACTATAAATTTGATTAAAAATATAAACTTGGTGGATGCTCGCGAAGTTTATGTTTTTATCCCATCTAACTTGCGTTCGAAAACACACTGACGAGAACAGCGCCGTCGCACTTCCTGCATTTTTGAGAGGATGCAGAAGCGCCATCGCGCTTCTCACACTAAATCGTTTAAATGACTACAGATGACACATTGGACAAACCAAAAATGGTATGAATCATTGATTTGACTGTTGATACCTATCCGAGTGTGTAAATTAAAAAAAAAAAAAACTTTTTTTAGGGTATACAAAGTAAAGAATAAATTAAAATAAAAATGGCACGCGATTTATTGATCTTTGATCTGTAAAAAACATTTAACAAACAATAATGTCTATGAAGAATATAATGTATATGAGAATTTCTAAGGTCCTGTTGACAAAATGGCACCTTATGGTCAGTGTGATAACTCCTTGAAATATTGATTGACCAGAATTTTTTAAAAATATTATTGGTTTATAAAGCAAATTTTTTTAATTTAATTTTTTTTTAATTTCTGTTTAATTTTATTTTATTTAATTAAATTAAACAGAATTAAATTAAATTTAATTTATAATAATTTAATTTAATTTAATTTCTAATTTTTTTTTTAAATTTTTTTTAATTTCTGGTGACAACTTGAATTTAAATTGCTCGTTTTCGGGCAAAATTTTGATTTTTACTGTTAATAAAAAAAAATTCAAACAAAACGTATTTCAAAAATGGCTCGATAAGCGAAAGATAAAAAGTATTGTAAAGATTTTAGAAAAAATATTGAAAACCTTTTAAATTATCATATTATTTTACATGTTACTAATTACATGGTACTAATTATCATACAGACAGTATTCATGTAGAGAGATTTTGTTTACATTAGGAATGATTTGGTTTCACAATGGTTGCATCCGCACGCTACAAGATGAACCTCGCTCAAGAAATTTGTATATTAAGGATACAATCACATGTACAGAAATTTTAATAAATGAGAAATGAATCTGGGAATACTCAATTCTACCGTTTTCGACCGCTAATTTGTTAGAGTTTCGGCATGCACTTATTTGTTTAACCGTCAAAAGAACACATCAGAACTAGGGAATGCAATCCCGAGTCGGGATTGCCCTTTCGGTATCCCTCGAGATTAGAATTTCCAATTCTGCAGGATCCTACGGATCGGGATCCCGAATACTTTTGTGTTTTTTTGTTTATAAAGCTGAATAGCAATTAACGACAATGCCTTGCATTTTTATATCAGCAATTTTAATAAATTGTTGTTATTAATCATTGCATTAAGTTTTTGAAGGCGTTTTTCCATGTAGTAGTTAGTAGTAGTTTTTATTACTATGTTAGGTTGATAAAATACAGCAAATATTATTCAAAGCAATTTTCATTATTTGAATGTGACATGAACATATTTTTTAAGTATGTACTTACTAAAAGTTCTATAGACATAAACAATTAAACATACAAAACATAAAAAATGTTGATCTATCCTGATAATCTCGCCCGATTTTATGATTCGGGATTGATCTCGTAAAATCTCGCGGGATCAGGATTGCATTCCCTAGTCAGGACTGATTGATAATGGGGGACACCAAATGACAACGTAAAATGAAAAAATGGGGGACACCAAATGACAACGTAAAATGAAAGTGACTTTAGTCCCTGTCTGGACTGATTAATAATGGGGGACACCAAATGACAACGTAAAATGAAAGTGACTTCAGTCCCTGTCTGGACTGATTAATAATGGGGGACACCAAATGACAACGTAAAATGAAAGTGACTTTAGACCCTGTCTGGACAGTCATCTAAAACGGCCACAAAACCTAGTGGTTGGACTGCTGTGTTATGAAATGCTCAAATTTAGAGAAACCACAAGAGCAACCAGAAAAAATAACTGGCCACATCAATCCCCAAATCTTCACAAAATAGGCATGATGACAGATTTTAAAATAACCTTTTTTAACATACTATAACATAGGTACGCGTCTACTATTACCGAAAATAACTTTATTTCAGTAACAAACCAAGTTTTTACGCAAACGATTGCATTTTCATCTACCTATTTTTAATTTCGGGTAAAAACGCGCGAAGGTGTCATGGCGTCTACATGATGTCAAACCTAAGTAAACATTGCATTCTGTCTATGACAACAGTTCAAGAAACACGGTGACGGTACTTAGGTGTGACGTCATTCGCTCTAGTCGTGTTTCAGTTAAAATGGCCGAATGCATTTACTCCCACAGTATTTACTCCCTTTATATTAACTCGTGGCGTCTGCTTGCTTGCTTGCCGGCTTGCCGTCGAAAAAACTTTGGATCGATTTTTAACCCTTTTCCTGTGATCCAATCGACCTGAAACTTTGCAAGCAGACTCGTGGCGACGATCAAGAAGATCTATCAAATTTTCGTTAAAAATATTAATAATTATAGTATAATTTCGGATTTTTAGTAATTTTAATGGTTTTTTCAAATTGGAATCATTACCAAAGTTTGATTGCTAGCAACGGCGGCCCGATAACGTCGCGGAATATTTTCTAAATTTGAATTACTCCGTCGGTATACATAATAGGTACTTCACTATGAATTTCGAAAATCTAAGTTGACTGACAAATGTTTTTAGAATTTAATCTTCAAAGCATGAAGTGTCTTATCAAAGCTCAAAACATCCGACATTTTAGAAATATATTAAATAACTGTAAGTTTAGTGTTATGATATATATTTTAATTCGTCTTTAATTGTTGTTATATTTTACAAAGAAAGTGAGTATAATAAAAACTTGGTTTTTATGTGTTAGTTTTTTATACTTTTGTTTTATTAAAAATCTTATTAATCTCAATGTGTATATTAAAATTGGATCATTTTTTAAAATCCTTTCAAAATATTTTCTTCTCTAAAACCACTTACTCTTTAGTACTAATCATCGTGCCTATTTTCCATCCATTAGAATATAACAAACTCCTTTAAAATAATATTCTGACTGATATAAGCTGGCATATTTATGGCTCCGTGTGTTTCAGGTTCTCAGAGATGCAGTCGCTGGTAGACTTCATGTATAAAGGAGAAGTGAATGTTTCCCAAGACGATCTTCCCAGCTTATTAAAATCTGCCGAAGCACTCCAAATTAGAGGTAAAAGGTTTTTTTTTATTGTTCCCCCCATTTACTTCCTAACTTTTTGCTGCATTTTACACTTTTTTTATTATTTCTCAATATAATTCGATGTCTCTCTAGGTCTCTGCGGTTCTGAATCTGCGGGCGGTGGCGGCAGTTCCCAAGATGCTCCCGTCGCCCCCTCTCCGCAGATCGCCATTCCCCTCCTCACCACTCACGCGGCGACTGACGCGTCACCGCGTGACAGCGCAGAAGGGAATGTCAATAATAACAGTAAGTAAAAAGACAATTGTTTTCACGGAATATTTTTAAGCGGTCTTTGATATTTCCTTGACTTAAATGAGTCGTAAGATATGAGATTCAAATTATTTTAATTCAGGCGGTACAGTGGAGTGATCTTAATTTCTCTAAACTTTTTTTTAATAAACATTGATGAAATTGGTAGCCTTGCAAGGGATCCAAAATGTCGTAGAAAGTCAGAAAAGTACCCCGGAAAACTCGAACCAGATCATTTTTTTAATGCATATTTTTTTTTATTTCTATTAATTACGGAATTCCGGACAACAGTTCATCAACAGAAATTAAAATTAAAAATTAAGTGAATTAAGGCAGGATTCTACTTTGGGCGCTCGAAAAAAGGCTATTTTTATGAATTTCTTATGAGATTATGAATAAAGATATTGATGTATGATGTATTAAGCTATTATGTATTACTCCAAAAAAAATTATTACATATTTAATGCACTTTTAACATACAAACAATGAATACAACGCCTCAATTAGTGGTTGGGTCTGTGCTAGTTTTTAAATTTCAAAAATGGGCCATCTAAAACAGATAACAATACATCACTAACAACCGACTGAACTAAAATTTTTAAAGTGCATGCAAAAATAACAAAATGGCAGTGAAAAAAAAGAAGAAAAAAATTGCATGTTTTGTTCACTGCTTTTTTACAACAAAAAAAAAGTATAAAATCAAAATTTTTAAATAATTCTAGTTTAGTCGGTTGTTAGTGATATATTGAAACAAAAATTCAAAAAATTTCTGTTTAGGATGGCCCATTTTTGAAATTTTACCAGCGCACATACTAATTGAGGCTTTGTATTTAAATTGTGTTTTTGTATGTTAAAAGTGCATAAAATTTAAAAAATTTAAGCGTATTTCAAGAATGTATTTATTAAGCCTAATAAACCCTGCATCAATATCTTAATCATAATCTCATAAAAATAGCCTTTGTTCGAGCGCCCAAAGTAGAATTCTGCTTTAAGAATTATGTAATTGTTTTAAAAAAATGTGATTCAAATATCATCACATTTAGAAAAAGTGTTAAGCGATGCTGATAAAAACTTAATTTACAATTTCTAAAAAGTATTTAAGCTAAAATAATAATTGCGTAGTGTGGTGCGGGTTCCGATTTTTATGAATTCAATTTGTTACACTGATGGATTAACCAGAGTGCATGATTTTTCCTTAGCTGCAAAGTCCAACCCGCCGCCTCCGCCCTCACCCAACGCTTCCTCCAACGCCTCCAGCTCCCCGCTGAGCAACGGCCAGGCCAAGAGGAGAAGGGAGGGGGACGGGGAGTCCAGCCCCGAGGCCGGCAAAACTCGGCGGGTGGATTCGCTCAAGCAGGAGACCGTGGAGGAGGATGGCTTGTACTACGGAGACATCGACCTCGGGGAGATCGAGTGCAATGATCAAGTAGGACTCTAATTTTATTATATCAATTGTGTGTAGTGAGTTTATTGATTCACAAGCGTATAATTTCTAGTGATGGTATTTTAACCGGTGACACGCTAACCGTTATTTGAGATTTGTATCTGATTGCGTTGATGATTGGCAACTGATTTGCAGTTCGACGGGCAACCATTGGTACTAGACAACAATTATATAGTAGTTAAATCATCTATACAATCAGGTACAAATCCCAAAGAACTGTACCGAAAGTAACCGGTTAAAAAATGGTTTAACCATCACATCGGTGATTTGTGTAGGGCTTTCTGGGCTATTGTACAAGTCTCGAGCCAAGTTGAGCAAATTATTTTGCACAAATAGTGACACAATACGGCCAGACAATACTGCAAATACTCAAATCAGCCCTGATGATGGAGCCAGAATGTTGGGGGACACGGCACAATAGCCCAGAAAAGTGTACTGAAGAGATGTGAGATTGGTATTTAAAACACAAACATGCACGGATGAATACGAACTTATCGAGGCATTTTTCATGGGATTTATGATTTTGGAATGTCAAAATTGAAGCCTATTTTTATTTAAAATTTTATAAATATAAGTCATCTTACTAACGATGGACATTCACTGCAAATGCATATTTCAGCTTTTTTTTTTAAATGTGGTTTTTATTATTCATTTATATTAGGTCCTTACACATGAAATCGGCGTTTTGTTGTACTGGCAAATTTGATCTAAAATATCTTCTCTTTGGTTAGGAATTCCAAATCCAAATTTATACAACTATTTACTCATGTATTTGTGTTTTGAAAATTATAATTCATTTGTTTTTTCTTCAATTCTTTTTTTCTTTGCGTCACTCAGTTTACAAAATGAAAAACTTGAAATATCGCGTTATTTACGAGTACGAGTTCCACCGTGGCACCAGTGCTGCAGAAACGGCTCGAAGGATTAATGATGTGTATGGCGACGGTGCCGCAAAAGAAAACACAGTGCGTTTTTGGTTCCAACGTTTTCGTTCTGGAAATTTCGACCTGCAGAACAAGCCCCGTGGATGGCCGGAGACCAAAGTTGATAATGAAGAATTGAAGGCTATTGTGGAAGCGGATCCATCGCAAACCACATCCGAGTTAGCTGCAGGCTGCGGTGTTAGTGATAAAACTGTTTTAATCCACTTGAAGCAAATCGGTAAGGTAAAAAAGCTTGAAAGGTGGGTACCTCACGGATTGAGTGAAGCAAATCAACAAACGCGCGTTGACTGTTGCGTTGCATTACTCAACCGGCACAATAATGAAGGGATTTTAAATCGAATCATTACCTGTGATGAAAAGTGGATCCTGTACGATAATCGGAAGCGCTCATCGCAATGGCTGAACCCTGCCGAACCAGCCAAACCGTGCCCCAAGCGAAAATTGACTCCAAAAAAGTTACTTGTGAGCGTTTGGTGGACTAGTGCTGGTGTCGTTCACTACAGCTTTCTTAAATCTGGCCAAACGATTACGGCAGATGTCTATTGTCAGCAAATGCAAACCATGATGGAAAGCTAGCTGCTAAACAACCGAGGCTGGTTAATCGCTCTAGGCCACTGCTGCTTCATGATAACGCTAGACCACACACTGCACAACAGACGGCTACCAAATTAGAGGAGCTTCAATTGGAATGTCTAAGACATCCACCGTACTCTCCGGACCTTGCCCCAACAGATTACCATTTTTTTCGAAATTTGGATAACTTCTTGCAAAGGAAAAAATTCAACTCCGATGGGGCAGTCCAAACCGCCTTCAAAGATTTTATTGATTCCCGTCCGAATGGTTTTTTTAATAAAGGGATCGATGAACTACCTATGAGATGGCAAAAGTGCATAGATAGCAATGGTACATACTTTGATTAAGTAAATATATTATAATAAATAAAAAAAAGGCTTTATGTTCCTCCCATACTAAACGCCAATTTCATATGTAAGGACCTAATATCAGAATGTATAATGATAAACTACAATTCTTTAGGACGACTAGTTAGATAGAACCTTTTTTCTTATAAAAGTAATAAACTGAACATTATTTACAATAATTGAGAAAATACAAGCATCAATCCACAGGGTGTATCCATAAAGATCATTTTCAGTGTCTTAGAAATCATCCTTAGTTTCTGAATATTTATACATACGCAGAATATGTTTACTTACAAATGTAACATTATGGTGATAAAACTGTACTAAAATAATTAAGAATTGTCAGATAATAATTAAGCTACAAGTTGAAGCTTCAACCACTAATTAAAAGTTAGTTATTTTTTTTATTAAAAACACGTTAATTACTATTTAGTCAAATTATAAAATAAGTCAACGAAGTTTTAAAATTAGAATGCCGCTTATTCTTTTTGATGAAAAATCACTAAAAAACATATTTCTTTGCAAAATTTGAATATCATATGAAGAAATATTATACTATCAAAAACAAATGTTTTTTGCCATAAAATAATGTTTTTGGCTACCCTTATATGATTTTGTCGGTTATATCATTATATCTGTCCTGATATTTACATCATTTTTAAAATAATTATCTGATTTGGTGACCTTGAACCTCTCGGATACGTCGTCACTTCTACGTGCCATGCATGCGCAAGGGCGTCCAGCTTGTCATTTTTCGATAGTCATATTACGAGAAATGCATTTAAATGAAATGATTTAAAAAGGATTGCATAATAGAAAATAATAAGAATTAGAGCATTTGTCAAAGGCCAAAATAATGTAAGCATTTTGAAATATACAGTCAGGTTTTTCTATAAATTTAAAGTGTCGCCGCATCGACATCAAACATCGACAATAATCATATTGTCGTCTTTTTCTATCATAGTTTTTCACTCTAGCACTAAATACATCAAATATAACGAAACTCTGATTTTTATCTGATATTGGTTTTAGATGAAGTGTCAGACTCGTCTTGAAGGAGCACAATTAAATTACGGAATACCTTGAATTTCAAACTCGTAAAGTGAATGTCCAGCCTTAAAAATAAGCAGGGTGCAATAGAGCTAGTCCACAAGAATGCAGAATTTTTAAAAATTTATATTTTTAAGGTTTTATTTGTTTTATTTCACTTTTATTGAAGCAAATGAATTTTCAATATTCAATATAGGTTACCTTCATTCAAATTTAATTCTCCAATGTTTTACAGAAGATAAGTCAGAAATATCGAGAGAAAAATGCAAACTTTGATGTCGCTTATCTCTATAACTATTGATATTGTTGCTTGAACATTTTTGACTCATGTTTATGGCAGGAATCTACCTTTAAAGTATTGTGGACAAGCTCTGTTGCATCTGCATTTTCGTTACTTGTGATTAGGTAATGCAATCCCGAGTCGAGATTGCCCTTTCGGGATCCCTCGAGATTAGAATTTCCAATCCTGCGGGATCCCGAATGCTTTTGTGATTTTTTTGTTTATAGAGCTGAATAGCAAGTAAAGACTTGCATTTTTATATCAGCAAAATTAATAAAATGTTAATTATTAATTATTGCATTTAAGTTTTTGTAGACATTTTTCCAAGCATCAATCAGTCAATGTAGTAGAGTTAATAGTAGTTTTTATCACTATGTTAGGTTGATAAAATACAGCAAATATTATTCAAAACAATTTTCATTATTTGAATGTGACATGAACATAAGTTTAAGTACTTACTAAAAGCTCTATTGACATGCACAATTAAACATACAAAACATAAAAAATGTTGATCAATCCTGATAATTACTTCCGATTTTTCAGTTCGGGATTGATCTTGTAAAATGCCTCGAGATCTCTTGCGGGATTCCGATCTCGCGGATCATGATTGCATTCCCTGCTTGTATAGTTGAAATGGAAAAAATATTTTTTTTCCTTGACTACCCGCGTGTACTGTTTATTTGGTAGTGATGTAATTATGGTGTATTTTTTGTACAGGGGGATGAAGACCTTCTGCAGACCGGCACCATCAGCGGACAGCCTTCAGCTGGTGAGTGTCTTCGCATTTGTATATCATCCTAGAGTTTTCTTATTCATCAAACTACAATCGCGAGTTGGCTGTGGGAACGATATGTCATAAATACTAACCATCGGAAGCTAACTATAGTTTATACTTGAATCTGATGTTACCTTCAACTGGGACGCGTTTCACATAGAGGTATAAGATAAGAAACTAACTCAAACATTGCGATGCGGTACGGATCGCAGTCAGATAGATAGCCGGTTCGAAAAGTTTCGGTTTCCAAAAATGTAAAGTTTGATGAGTAATAAAAATGTTTACCCGATAAGACGCCGCCTTGTTATTATTTAGGCCTTGCTACACACGTAACAGAGTTTTCGCTTAGTTTTGTTATTTATTAGTTTGCTTTATATTTTATCCGGACATTGTATAAAAGTACCGTACCATTATGCCCTTGAGAAAGCTCGGCTTGTAGAGTTTGTATCCACTTTAATGTTTGAGCACAGAGTAATAATGGTGAGTATGATCATTTTATGCAATGTCTCGAAGGAAATGTTTATTTGCAGTGTGTCTTCCTCTGTTTTCCCGCTTTTATTGGCCGTTCCGCGTTATTATCGAACAGCCCTAATTTAAATAAAATATCCGTTCCCTTTTGGAGTTCTTCCCGGCGAAGACGGGCTCGTGACACGATTAGTGCTTTTTCTTTTTTTTTTTTTAGTAAAATCTGTGAATTTTATTTTAAAAATGTGAGTGATAAATTATCAGGAGTGAAGAACATATTGTGAATGGACGTTTCAAAGACAATATTTATTTTGAAGGTAGGTAGTTTGTTTTGGTACTGAAGATACTCATTCCCTAGTATTGTTGAACTATTTCCATGTAGAAATGAAGTATACACAGCTTATATTTTATATTTTTCCCTCGCGCCTCTCATTACCATGCTCTGTCTTCTTTTTGCAGGTACCAAAACCCCTTCAATCCGGGTGAAGTCACGCTCCGAGCTTTGCGCTAACAAAATTGAGAAATCTTTAATTAACCGACTGCAGCTGTGCCCGCAGATATCCTTCAAAACTTACCACAAAGGCAGTTCCGGGAACTGCTTGAAAATTGCCAAAGAATTGAAAACCAAACAAGTTTGTAATTTTACAGCTGAATTGCCAAAGATTAAAAATACAGGAATTGATAGTATTTCTCAGAGTGTCCAAATTAATAATGTATCTTGTAATATGTTTAATCCGTCCTGTAAAGATAATACACGAGGCCTAAAGGATTGCCGACCCGTGACTAGCGCGGAGACTAACACGAACGTCTTTAAAGAAGAAGACGAGCAAATGTACGAAGATGAAGAATACCTCAAAATGTGGCTCTTGCAAAACCAAGAATTGGAAGTCTCCCTGTCCAACGGTGGCGTCATTCTTAAAAGCGAGCAGAATAAATTGGAAAAGAGTCAAAGTGTCCGAGCGGCAAAAACCGCCGTAAAAAAATATGAAAAGAAAACAGATCCCTTTGAGCAAAAGTGGCTGCAGTATTACGCCGCCCCCCAGAAGAAGGAAGCCAACAGTTTGGATTACTGTTTTGGGAAAAAGCCCGATAAGGGTGCGAAAAAAAAGGCCAAGCAAGCGGACGAGTGCTTGAATCTGCTTGACTTTTTGGACCCGTCCGATCTCGACCAGTTCCTCGCCGGAAAGGAAGTGAGTTCTTCCGGAGTTTCGAGGAATGCGATCGAGCAAGCCATGCTGGGAAAGTACAACCCCAACCGGAGGTATTCCAACCAAGCCATGTGGGCCGCTCTGATGGATGTAAAACAGGGTGGAAGTATATACAGGTAATACTTATACAAATTAAAATTTATATATGTCCATCTTCATAGTTCAGTGATGAATGTATCAACCTTATAGCAATACATGCAGTTTGCACTATGTTTTGTAATATTTGACGCTCCTCTCGAAGCTGCTTGCAATGAATTGTTTAAATGAAGTATTTTTTACCTCGACAGGGCGGCACAGACACACAAAGTTCCCCGAAAGTCTCTTCGTAACTGGATGAAGCGGTGGCACATTAAATCCTCATTCCCCATGCCGCAACAGCTGAAGCAGTTTGTGGAGAACAACAGGAAACATAAAACTGAGCTACGAAGGGAACTCACAAACACTCTACTTTCCCTCGGGGCCAGGAATAAAGCCTCCGTGGGGCAGTATATGGAGAACGAGTCTAAAGTGATTAAACGTGAAGACTTGTTAGATTCTGATGCATTTAATCACTTTATGGACATGTCTCACGGGTATTTCGGGGCTGGTGACATTCGCGAAATGTCCAGCGGTGAAGACAATGACGACAAAGAGATTACGAAATCTCAAGATGGTTCCGGTAAGAATGAATTTTTAAATGACGGTGGCTGCTCTCAGATCATGGACATGTCCGGCAACATCCTGTTTGACGAGAGCGTCGTCAGTAATCACGAGGAATCTCAAAATGAGGAGAGTGATATTAAAGAGAATGAACACAATGCGGTATTGCCGCCGCAGAAGCAGGTCGAAGCCAATGTAACCGCAGTAAAAAAAATATCTTACTCCAATGTTGAGCAGCTGGCCGGTCTTGATAATGACACAAACTCAAATGTAATTCATAATGTTTAATGTGTTTTAGATTTTATAAGTTTTATATCATTTCCAAGAGTGCATTATTGTATTTCCAATGAATTTATAACATAATTTTGAAAGGCAAACAATTCATTTTGATAAATTCAAAGTCCTTGATCCTTCTGGCCTTGTCAGTAATTGACCAGCACTGAACATACAGCCTATTCTTGAATCAAATTAAATAAATTTACTCCTAATCCAACCGTTCAGTACGGTAGGCCCTTTTTATGGACCACATAGAGTCTCCATCGATGCAACCCCGACAATGACTCGATGAGTCATCTACTCAATTCTCTGCTTTCGTCCTCTCCATTGAGCAATTTCAGAATTTGCATTAGTGACAAAAAACATGAATTATGTTGTTTTTTAATATTAAAAACCCCTAACCAAAGAGAATTTACCGATATTGTTACTAAGACTGAATGATTAATTACTTAAATCTATTTAATTCTTATGTTTTTACCAGTGAATAATTTATTTGTAGAAAATTTTCCAAAATGTGTGTTATAGATATTAGAGCGTGAACTTCTGAATTATAGTATTTTATTAATTATTATTTATAATTTATGTTGATCAGTAAGCTCCTTGTGTCAAACTGGATTTTGTGTTTATTCCGGAGTATGACCATAATTTTCAATGGATGCTGGATACACTACTGGATGAGTGAATTGGAAGCTGTATATATATATATATATATATATATATAAATGTTACGCTGTAAACGCATATTTATAAATGTGCACACACAGGCTTTACCAGATATAGTCTACAATATTTTAGGGTTGGATACCTTTTCAAATTTTCCAACTGCGTATGCAAATTTCACCAGTTTTTTTGAATAAAAAGCATTTTACTTATGTCGTGGACTTTGAAAGGATTTGATTGACTTTGAACAATACCGGTGTTCCAAAAAAATATTTACACCCTTTGAGGAGTTACAAATTAAAAATTTACTAAAGTAACTTAAGTTTTATAATTAAAATTCAAGACAGTAAACATTTCTTTATTTTTGAGTAACTGCATGTGTTCAATTTGGTGGCACGATTGATAATGCGAGTCATGATCTATTCGGGCGCATTCGACACCAGTAGCTGCGTTTATTTCATTCATTTTGCATTGTTAATTGTATCTGGAAAATGCGAGGGGTGTATTGCCTGCCCAACATAACTTGGCGTGCGGCAAGATTGGAACTAAAACCCGCCCCGCCCGCACCCGGCGGTAATCCCTCGCCCTGTAATTTGGTACAATTTTGTATTTGGTCGGGAGCTGTGACATCTTGATTACCAATATACACTGAATTATTATGTCCAAAACAGTCCGGGGTGGTGCAAGAACAATTGCCAATGAAGTATTAAAGTTTTGCGAAGCTGAAAAAGCAAATAATGGACCGATATTACCGTCTGACAGTTTTGACAGATAGAGCGGCCACCGCGGAGCGCGCTGTTACCTGACCAAATTTATATTGAAGGCTCTGACACTGGTCACTGGACATTCGATACATTATGTATTGTGTAATAAATTTACAAATTAGCAACTTCCGTTTCACGACAGGGGCGCCCTCCCTCGCACGCCAAGTTATAGTGGTGCCACTCTACAGTGCATACCGGGGATAGAAAGCCAAATTACTTTACAGGAGAGCAAAAGATAGTTCTGTCAATTTTATCAATGTTTCTTTTATTATCAAACGATTTCCATATTTGTTTATCCATATCACATATGAAAATCGTTTAATAATAAAAGAAATATTAACAAAATCAGATAGACATTATTTTGTTCTCCTGTAAAGTTTGAAATAATCACTAATGCCTTTTTGACTTTCTACACTCAATACGTTGGCACATTTATCTATTTATCTCATCATCAAATAAATAAAATTCAATGTAATCGCACTATATAAGAATTCCTGCCTCAAGTAGATACACTTTTTTGGAACATTCTGTAGGTATATTAGAGAAAGAATTTATTGTTATTAATTTCCGAAGGAGTATGACTGTACGATGTCCAGCGAAAAAAATAATCCCGAAAACAGTGTGGCCATACACATGTCGACACTGAAATATATGAATTTGGCCACCAGCATTATATTGATGTAAGGGGCGTGCGGTGGGAATAAGAAGCGTGACTTTTTCCTGAGCATATATTTTGAAAAGAAATCGAAAAAAGAGTACATATCTCGTAATATTCCTATCACAATATTTAACATATTATTCAGATTTAATATTTCATAATATTCTTCCGGATAATTATTTAATTTCGATGTTTTTTCCCCAAATATACAGTTAAATAAAAGTCATGCTTCTTGTTCCCACTGCACGCACCTGATTGATATCTGAATGGCAAATTAGATAACTTTTTAAAATAAATCAGTTGACTAAAATATCCAAATTCACTCTATACAAATGATGAAAACTTGTCATCGTATAGGAAAATTTTCATCTCGTAATTGAAAAGGTATGCACTCAATAAATACTTCAGATTAAGTCTTGCACGCTGTGTGAATACGTTTATTTTTGCGAAACATTTGCCATTTATTTATTTATTGTCTTTTTTATTTATTTGAGATGTTCACGAAAAAAATGATTTTGAAAAGGACCGATTCGCATTATATATTTTGATTTATACATAATTATTATATTTGTACGACAATAACTTTATAAATTTGAGTCATGTTGGTAAACTAAGGTGCTTGGTGTGATTTTAAAAATAAATATAGTATTTGAGCATTGGAATATGAAATTAATATATATATACATACATTATAATGGATAGAGGAACAATTAGACATATTTACAATTATTATTTCCATCGAGTAATAGATATATATTATTTACACTAAGCGATATTTTATTAATGTTTTAAACCGGGATTGTACATAACATCCAATAAATGAACAATAGAAGCGACTTTACTGTTTATAAATTATTACAAAAAAAAATTATGTTCATCTTGGCTTGCGTCCCTCCTTGAAAATGAGACCAAACAAATTTTCAGTTTTCATAAATAATGGAAAATTACAATATTCCTTACACGTGCCGCCAGTAGACAAAAAAACTTGAATGTGAATTCAGATAGATAGATAAATGAATTCAGTACAGACATGGTGACTATTAAAAACATTAATCAAATAAGTAATATTCTCACTACCAACCTACACAAAATACTTTTTTTAATAAATGCAATTTTAAAATGTCAATACTATTATTAACTACGAGAATCCATTTAAATTTTTTAACCCGATTAGTCAGAATTTTAATATTACAGATTGTATCATCGCTTTAAATGAATGTTTTTTTTATATTTTTTATTTGCATTTTTTTTATTCATTTAAAAAATAAATAATCACGTTCAATATTTTTTCTTTGTATTAACCATTCATATTCCTTAACTGTTTACGGGAGGGCGTTGTGTGATAATTATTATTAAAACGTTATTTATTATGATGAGACGCAATTCGTATTTGATGTTCATTTAGATAACAAATGGTTTTATTATTTTTTACAAAATTTGGGAGCATTTATTTTAACATTGGTAAAAGTATTTTAGAGTTCAATTTTAGGTAGATTTCAATATTAATTGCAGAGGGTCTCATGACACAATTCTAAAAAATTTTAATGCAATTTTTTCATTCATGACTAGGAGTCCTCAAAACAATCCTCCATTAAGAACTTTATCTACCTACATATCACCCCCCCTACTTAAAATATTGTAACTAACATGTAGGGTATTTGTTTGTTCTACTATTTCGCATGTGATGCATATATTTTTAAGTTATGTGTTTAATAGAATATAACAGGATGCATGTAATATATTTACAAAAATACTTCCTCTTCAAATATGTATTAAATTTGAAAATATATCCTGGTTGCAAAAAACTAGCTTAACATTAAAATATTTTGCCTTGATTTCAAATTGTTTACTATTTACAACGTTGCTGACTAGATGTCGCTTGTCATGCACAACTTTTGTCATTATAAACATTGATCGGGTTATATTTCGGCCGCGTTTTTATCAAATTCCTTACTATTTATGACTTTGATACAACTTTCTATTGTCTAGGCTGGCATTTTTTTTAAGGTGAAATTTGTATAACCAAAAAATATGTCGGTTCCCGTGATTTTTCTATTGTACACGCGAAATACACACACAACTAAAAATTACATATTTGTCGATTATAGTATTTTAAGTAGGAGGGGTTATAAGTTTTTTTTTTCAAACAATAACTCGCACATAGCTTTCTGATAGATCAGAAGTTTGTCTGCCGATCTTTTTCGAAAAGCAGTTTTCTAAAAACTTGTACAATTCTTTTAATATTAGAACTAGTGACGAAATCTACCTAATTCTTGAGGCCAGTGCCAGAAAGGAATTTTTTCCTGTTTTGTTAAATCCTCTTTATAGTGAACCAAATATCGGCTATAATACTTATATGCATATTATAATAATGTCTAATGTAATTTTTTTAACAGAAGCCTATTTAATATTAGGTACAAAATAAATATTTTACGATTATAAGATTTTCAGTGATTGTGTGACATTTACAGTACCAAGGTGTATTTTCCCCGTCATGTGTACGGCCGTATTCTGAAATAAGCAATATCGCTATTTCTGTATCTTGACAGTTATTGTATAACATTGTAATGCCGCCAATTTTGACGTTTTAAGTTTGACAGGCTTGAAATGTCCAAAACGTGAACAAACGTTAATTTAAAACCAAATTTATTAATCAATTAGAAAGACGTGGAGAAAATCAGATCAACGAAAAAATATTTTGGCCGCTACCAGGACTCGAACCAACGGACCTCCACTTTATCTGTGAATGGCGCATTATCCAATATCGCTGCACAAATCAAACTTAAAACTTCAAAATTGGCGGCGTACAATTAGTGTCAAGGTACAGAAATAGCAATATTGTTTATTTCGGAATACGGCCAAAATTCTGTGTACATATTATATGGATTGGTTTTGCAAGTGTGGAATTTGTGTAATAAAGATTATATTGAAAATATGTTCATGGTTATTTTACTCCCAACTGTAATCAGGCGCTTCATTGGAGTTTCCCAGTCTTAGCCGCTAGAGCTAGCGAGGCCGAGTGCTAATGGGCTGTCGAGCGCGTCGCATACTATTTCTCCGGGGATGGTAAAATGTGTTAACAAAATTGATGGCGACACTTGTACACTTGTTGATAATATTATTTGTTTCCTTATTTTTGTACATCAATGATTTATATGTTTTGTTGTTGAATATTGAACTTGAATATGAATGTTTGTTGGAGTGGCACTGTTTACACGCTGGAAATAAAATCAGTTCTTTTAAATTTATTTCAATTAAAAAATTCCATCAATTTGGATCCAAATTTACCGCGACACTTAAAAATATCTTGATTCTAAATTGGATTTGCCTCGTTTGGAATTCCCTCTCATTGTTGAAAAGTTCTGTTGTAAATTAGCTCCTTTTTATCTCAAATTTTGGTTGGCAAAATATAGTCACATGGACCATTTTATAAAATTGATTGGGAACTTTGTTATTGTAACTTGACACAAACGAAATTTGAACTAAAGGGCTATTTTGTTTCCGGCTTGTTGCAGTTGCCACACCGTTCCGACTGTCGCGGCATTCCCAAGAGACTGACGCAGAATCCTACATTAGGCAGGCTCTCATTCGCCACTTGGGGCTGTATGACGCGGGCGCCGGAGACCAACCCTCGTCGCAAGACCTCGCCGCGGCCGACAGCTTCATGACGTCGCAAGAGGCCTTCAAAAACTTCTTTCTGAGCCCCGCTTCCAGGCCGCACGTCGGGGATCTGAACGAATCGCTCCTCTCGCACGAGATCTCCGTGGACTTGCAAAACTCAAAATCGTACAAGCGTTACACGTCTCTGAACCTCAAGGAGGCTCTGATCGCCGTCAAGAATGGCGCGAGTGTTTACGGAGCCGCGAAAAAGTACGGAATACCAAAGAAGACACTTCGTAATTGGATGCAAAAATATAACATCAAGAGCCAGTTCTCGCGGGAGAAGAAAGATGCTAGAATGCAAGACTTAATGAATGATACCGACTTATTAAATTTGGCTAATTGATCGTCATTTTCCAGGAGTTACGTCTCCTGAAAATAGTGCTCTCGGCACATGTACAATCGGTTTGGATGAGAATCGCTTCAAATTGTATTTAACACATTCATTCCCAGTAATTTACTAACATACTGCCATTAGCATTCCAAGATGTTATTTTAATGATATTTTTAATAAGTAAATCGTAATGTTTAATGTCAATTGACCATCGTGGTATAAATGAATGCAGTGTTTAGATAAATTATTACTAAGTCCCTACCGGAGCAGATGTGATGGGCCGTGGTGTTTTGGTACGGAGGTTGAGACGCTCCAATCATTTCCCCAGCTTTTAGTGTCCTCTATATTAGACAAAAGGGTGGAGCTTGTGTGGAGAACAATAAAATTACCCGTTGATTATTCAAATGGTCCGCACGTACTTACTTGTTTTAACAGTGCAACTCAAAAGACTATCGTGTTTTATTTTAAAATTATATTGCAAAATATAATTTGTAGGTCCTAACGAATAATACACGATAATATATTTATTATTATAAGATTTTATTAACATTAACTTTTGGGTAAGAATTTTTTATCTCTTTTACAACTATAGCCAAAGATAATGAAAGACGTGATTTTTTATTTATTTATACACACTATTAAAATTTTAAATATGTATACATAATTAATGTTTTGTAACTTGTATATATCAATGGGTGAAAAAAAGATAACAATCGGATTGGCGGAAGGTCATCTTAAGAGTTCCAAAAGTAGAGGGGGAAAATCAAAGACAGCAATATTTATGAAATTAAAAATACTGTTTTGAATGCGATCATCATTTAAAATGTGCTGAATTTGAGATTTTATAAAAAATATGGCATTATAAAAATATACAAAACCCGAATCTTATTAAAAGCAAAGATAGCACAATATACACTTCGACCAATCAACCTCCAAGGATGCGTCACAGACAAAATGGCCGCTTCATACTGAAGTAGGAGTTGAAATCGATATAAGGCTGAAACATCAAAGGAAAAACAGCATTATCCACTATTTAAAAGTTACATATTTATTTATACACGTATACGTAAAAGGAAAACTGAGATGGAGTTGTTTTTTATTTCCAATAAGATTTAGGTTTCATGGATTCCGGAGAAGTGTCCTCGAGTAGTGACAGATTTTTTGTATTTATTTCGGAAACACCTCAGTGGGATATTGCTGCCTTTGCTTTTATACCCCTCATATGCTATAGTTGAGAGATCAGAGTGTCTCTCTTTGACTACAAAGGTTAGATTTGAATCCTCGTAGCGGCCATCCGAGGTAGAGTTAGAATAGTTTAAAAATGTGAAAGGGACATGTTTTTATAGTCGAATCATTTTTTTTTTAATAAAATTTTCTAATTATTTAGTCCATTCCATGTATCAACCCTATTACAATTAAATGCAAGTGTATTATACTTGCATTTAATTCTAAACATAACTAGTTCACCCTGCCCCACCTCAAATATTTTAGCTAGTTTTATCTCTTCAAATGACGTCAGAATTTTAATTCCAGTTCAGATAGTGTTTTTTTAATTTCAAAATAATATTCATTTAATTTTATTCACTTCGTAATTAATCAGAAAAATATGTATTATATGTAGTGATTGTACTTTAACAGGTTCCGCAATAACCATTATCTGTGTTTGATTGTGTCTATATACAGGGTGTCCCATATCTCGACGTCAAGCCGAAATCGGGTGATAGGCAGGCCATGTCATAATAGTTATCAGAAAAATATTTAAAAAAATCTGTCATGTGTTTTAAAAATTATAAGCATTTAAAAAAAATCTACACCCTTTGACGGTCTTTTCACTCCTGTTGCTACAAATCTTTATTTTTCTTAATTTTTTTTATTATTATGTAATCCTGAATAATGCTTCTGTAAACTTTTGTCCAAAATTCAAAGCCAACTGCTCCAGCTTGGAAGAAAATGTCACTTTTTGACCAAACCAAGTATTCAAAATCAATACTTTGCCCAGTTTTAACCCTTAGCATATATTTTTGTTACACAACCACCTGTCATACGTCTGTGGGACTCCCGAATAAAATAATTCACAATGGTAAAATTTAGTAAAGAATGGTTTTGTTTTTAATTAAAATTCTATTGAGGAACATATTAAACTCTTAATTAGAAAAGAAGGCACATGAAAATCAGCATTTTTTTCTTTCAATCATAAATAATTGTCAATACCTCTTATTTCAGGCTTACAAACTAATATATTTGGAAAATGAGATCCACAAAAATTATCATGTAGAATAGGAACTTCTTACAACTTTTTTTTTAGTGTTGAATAATTAACAAACGTAGAAAAAAATTAAAATTCTCCATAAAATCACAAATTAAATAAAATTGCAGACTCTAAATTTATAGTTTTTCACGTCAGCGAAAACACAGCTTGTTTGAGCATTCAAGGCAAATTGGTGCTTTACATTCGAAACACAGGTATTGTGTATTGCGTTTCTTTGTGTATTTGCAAGTTGAACAGTTTTTACGAACCGCCAACCTTTCTTCAGCACTGCTGCTGCATGGAACTGCTGATGAAGTGGTTACGTCTCTGTGGAGGATATGTTGAATTTTACATTATTGCAATTTCACACGCTGCAATTTCACATTGCATTTGTCATTAAAAAATGCTGCTAAATATCCAGTGAACAAGACAAAGAATTAAGCTCACTCTGAAATGCTGTTTTTTTATCTTCTCTTTCCTGCACTATATTATGCTGCAAAGTTCTCAATCGTAAAAACGGAGAGGCAGATGACCAACGAAAGTAATTCCTTTCAAAATAATTCTTCTTCCACGGTCTCCACTGAATTTCAGATCCTCATCTTCAGATGAAAACTCTTCGTTTCCACGTAAAATTGAAGACAAATGATGTTGGGATGGAGAATTTTCTTTAACACCTAGTACAGTTGGCTCTTTGTATACGCAATCAAATGCACAACCTTCTTCCAATACATGATCTAGCCCAACATGATCTTGACAGATCTTGTTCCAAACACCGCTCGATATTATTGTCACTAAGAGCCATTTTAAACGAAAACCATAAAAAACACGATTAAAAAAAAATTACGTAACCACCTACCATAGGTCTCTCAGACCCCCTGCTATAGTTTTTTACTCACCTGAAGCAAACATACGCACGTACGAGCGCTTGCGCGGCACTTAGGGGTGCGGGGAAAAGGTACAGGATCTAACAAGTTCGTACAAAACTTGGGCACAAAAATATTCACGATTATCAATTCGACGGGGTCTGTGAGACGTATGGTAGGTGGTTAAGGGTTAACCTACTGTTTTTTTTTAAATATTTTTCTGATAACTATTATGACTTGGCCGGCCTATCACCCGATTTCGGCTTGATGTCGAGATACGGGACACCCCGTATACAATTGTGACAACAGTCAGATACCAATCATCGATACAATCAGATACAAATCTTAAATAATCATGAATAACCAGTTAAAGTAATGGTTTGATGATTATTAATTACATGCCTCAAACGCATGTATCATAGCTTTGCATTAGGGTGCTTCAAAAATCTATGAATTTTTCTATGAGGCATCCTTTCATAT
Source organism: Agrypnia vestita (assembly GCA_016648135.1). NCBI lineage: Eukaryota > Metazoa > Arthropoda > Insecta > Trichoptera > Phryganeidae > Agrypnia > Agrypnia vestita. The sequence continues at coordinate 95,297 of JADDOH010004991.1, forward strand.
GTCTAAAAACTTGCGCAGTATATTTCAGATTTTACAAATGAATTTTAGAGATCGCTACCAGCTGTGAAAGTGCAGGGCTCAACTAAAAAACATAAAATATGTTGGTATTTAAAGTGAAAAAAATTATTTTAAGCATTTTTTTTTTACAAAAATGTAGTAAAACTTTGGATCAAAATAAATTAAATAATTACATAAAACATTTAAAAAAATAAATGAAATTAAAAGGAATAATAATTATTCAAGATGACGTCAACATAAACTTTTTTGAGTCGGGAAATTTTCGTCAATAATCTTTATCCGCCATGAGTAAATATTACTTTTGCTCTTCGTTCTTTCCACTCGGTGGAGTGAAAATCATTGTCTTCACACCATCGATGATTCTTCCATGAGCACTGCTCCTATCTCTACCATATCATTTACAACATTCTACGAATGTACAAAAATCTTAGCTTCATCATCATCCTTCCATGTCCTAACATCTTTCGTCAAAAAATCACACGAAACTGCGATTGTGTTGAAAAAATTTAATGTATGATTTTTAAACAAAATCTTCTAAGGTTTAACCGCAATTAGAGCATTTTTGAGGATTGCTCGCTTTGGAGAACCTTCCAATCCTAACTTTTCGAGGACAGTGATCATGCACTGTTTAGTTACCGAGGAAACTTCATCGTTGAAGTATGCAAAAGCAGCAAGTTCCTTAGACAGATACCAAAGATGTAATTTTTTGAGTTTTTTTAACTCACTTCAATTTAACCCGTCCACGGCTTAATGATGTTGCATGGAGGGACATGTTTGGTCTGAAGCATTGCAGTCATTTCCCTAAACGTGCGCCGTATGATGCGTAAAATGTGCGGTAGCGCCCTTAAAATTAATTTAAATAAAAAATATATGTATATTATTTGGCCATTGAAATGATATAAAAGTGTGCCCTGATAAAAAAAACAACTTGAATTTTTTGAAGCATCCTACTCTGCATAGAATATATTTTTTCCTACGTATTTCTACCTAGCAGGGGTCTACAAAGGATACTTGTAATAACATTATTATTAACTATTTTTCAACCACACCCCACTCGTGAATGTCTTACAAAATGTTACACAGTTTTTAACATAGTTTTGTGATGCATTTTCCAGGAAACAAACATTCTACCTTGAGATATGATCACGCTAGTATGAGACTGCCAAAAATTTATAATATTTGAGAAAAAAATTGTTGCAATAAAAAGAAAAATTTGATGTTTCATAAATGTACGTCTAGACCATATACCAAAGAGATTTGCCATTTTGACATTAAGGATTGGCAAATTGACTCAAAATATAGAGTTATACATTATGACCACAGAATAGATTTACTTTTCTGTGATTACGACCAATACACTACAATATGCTTTGTATTAATAGCCAGTGTTTTGTTGCTGACAAGTTTTGGAGCAAAAAAATGGTTGATTTTGAATCCAGTTCGGCATAAAACTATAAAATATTAGCCATTGAAAACTTTGCGTGATCAGTTTCAGCACTACTGAATTATTTACAATAAATATTATTTATAGACTTTACTAGTCCACAATACTTGCAGGAGTCAAAAATGTTCAAGCAACAATGTCCAATCAATAGTTATGGAGGAAAACCACTTCAAAGTTTGCATTTTTCTTTCAATATTTTTTTCTTATCTTCTGTTAAATGTTGGACTGTAATTAAAGTAATTTATATACAAATATTAAAAATGCATTCGCTTCGATAAAAATTACTAAAACAAATAAATTTATTACCTAAAAAAATTTAATAAAATTATTAAAACCTTGCACGAATTTGAATTTTTTATTTTTATTATTCTAGCATTTTTTTTTGACTTGCATTAAAGCGAATAAATTTTTAATATTAAATATATGTTTCTTTTACGATACTCCTAATTTTTACAGTAGATAAGTTAGATATATTGTAAAAAAACGACTTGAAAACAAAATGCAGAAGCATAAATTATTATTCGCTATCGTTGTTACATTTTGGTTCATACTGCTCATGACTTGAAGGGAGTACTGCCACAATGTACTTACAAAATATTTTATATACACCTGCACAGAAGATTATATATTATGGAATCCATCCAATTAAATTTTATACTAGAGTTTCAATACAAATGCTATTCTATATTTATTGTGAGTTGAATGTAAAATTATACTAGTTTTGTGTACATTGTAAATTTGAAAGATGTTTTGAAAATAAATGTAATTTACCAACATAAGAACTCTGCATTTTTATTCCTCATTTTTCCTTGCAGTACTGCTTTCGACATTGAATAAATGTATGTAATGTACAAGGTATATATACCACAGCAAGTTTGGTAATGAAGCAAATTCATTTAAATATTGAATTCTCGGATTTACCTTAAAATAATATTTGTGTGGCTACCGCTTACTTACTTACCATCATGCCGTTTCCCCGTGAGGGTAGGCAGAGAGGATAGAACGCCATACTTTTCTGTCCTGACATACAACTCTCGCCTCATCCACATACATACATCTTCGCATGCAAGCTCGCCGGTTGTTGAGGCTTCTAACGGGACCATCTTCCAGTATCTGTTTAATCTGGTCATGCCACGTCTTCCGCGGTCGCCCTCTCTTTCTGGCGCCATCAACACTTGCATTATATATCTTTCTTACCATTCTTTCCTCATTCATGCCCAAACTGTCTGAGTGACCCTTTTTTAATTCTATTAATTATGCTAAGATCAGCTTTTCTAATATCTGCATTCTTTACTCTATCATAAATTGATTTGCCACACATACGTCTGAGGGATCTCATCTCCACTGCATTCAATCTACTTTCGTTCCTCTTCTGCCAGCTCCGGGCTTCGCTTCCATACATCAGTGTTGGTACCAGAGTCGTCTTCATATTTCTCCGCTTGTGAATTTATGCACTGATTTGCACGGTACTCTCATTCCTGGAGCTCATTTTCCGGAATGCTGTTGAGTACCTCGCATTCTATTGGATATCGGATGTTTTAGAAGATCTTCATACCTTCAGCATAGTTTTAATTTTGGAAATAGCCAGAAGTCACAGGGAGCCAAGTCAGGTGAATAGGCAAGATGATCCAATTGGGTAATTGTCTACGTCTCTAACAGAGAGCGTACTGTTACTTCTTTTACCTTCAGCTGACTAACAGCTGGCTCCAACTGCATGAAAGTACTTACATATTAGTTCAAACATGAACAAGCGATTTGGATCCAGTTATGTCATACGCCTATCTGGGAATTAAATTGTCACACCTTGTATATCAAACAAGTATTTATCACTCTCATATTTATAAAAGAGGAAAAACAAACAATATACTTTGATTACTTACTCAGTATAAAAATTTACAGAAATTAACCAAACCCGACCTTTAGGAAAGGGAGTTGGATTACAGCGGAAGAAAGTCCCCCCTTGCGTATGTTTAACACAAATTTATTTATTCTTGCGTAATTAAATCCCCTAGTAAACAAAACATATTTTTTACAATAGACATTTTTTTAAATTTTGAAACTATATTTTGTTTCAAACCGAGTCTTTTATGTAAAAAGCGAATTATTTACTTAGTATTTAATTTGACCTTTTCATAATTTAATTTTTTTTTATTTAATTAAGTTTTATTTAATTTAGTTTGTATTTTTTTAAACGAGTCAAACATAATGGAACCAGCAATGACCAAGAAATTTACGTTAGTTCTTGACTTTTGATGGTTATCTTTGCTATAATATAACTTTGAATAGAATAGATATACGATGTACCCGTTTCATTATGTCAATGTGTGTCACGAAGAATACTTGACATATCACATTTGCCTCATCATTGGTCTGCCATCGCTATATTACAAATATTTTCAGATTTATGTAATTCGTCATGCTTTATGTGTTTCATAATTTTGAGTTATCATTTTTTGTATTTATTAATTACAAATTAAATAGAGCAGATAAACTTCAAAAGTGTTTAAGCAGCGTGCGGTATTTTGGCACTCAAGTTTTACGGTATTCCTGGCAACCTTCCATCTGCTACCTTCATCTCGAAGCTTTATTGCTGTAGCGAGATCCAATTTTAGCTATTTGAGAAGTAATCGTTCCTAACAGTGCTTTTTGCTTATCCCAATTCCTCTATGTCCTGGGAGGTGTTCCCTCCTAACCTCGTGAAATGTTGTTGCACTCTACAAAATATTCCCCGCATATTATTCTGGCAAAATGTACCTACCACTGTGCCATTTCTCCGCGGGGGTAGGCAGAAAGGATGGGGTGCCACACTCTTCTCTCCTAACACACAACTCTTGAGGCTCCTAACAGGACCGTCTTCCAGTATCTGTTAACCTGGTCATGTCATGTCTTGCGCGGTCACTCTCTCTTTCTGGCGCCGTCAACAGTTGTGTCATATATCTTTCTCACCATTCATTCGCTCAACATGCCTAAACCACTTGGGCAATCCTTTTTTAATTCTGTTCAATATGCTTTGATCAGTTTTACATTCTTTTCTGATTTATTCATTATTCTCTTCATAAATGGATTTTCCACACTTGCGTCTTAGTGATCTCATTTCCACTGCTTTCAGTCTGTTTTCTTTCCTCTTCAGTCTTGGTACCAGAATTCCATTGTGTACCGCTAGTCTTGCCTCAGTTGACATGTTCCTGTTATTAATTTAAAAAATAGTTTGTGGGGGTTGGTAAGGTTGATGGAGACTGCTTTATTTTTTACTGGTCATCACCCGTTATTGAATGGGAATCTCCAAATCAGAAATATGGGTAAAACACTTGGGATGTTTAACAGAATTTATTGTGTATAAATGATGTGTATAAAATGGTTTAAAGAAATAATACAACGCGAGTATAAGAATAACTACGAGGATGTCGATATGTAGACGGAGATAGCTTCCAGCGTCTTCAGAGTCTTGCGAGGGAAAGCGAAGGCGATGCGTTCCTGACCCCTTTTTGTAGTCCTCGAGAACAAATCATCGTCCCAAGTCTGGGCCGGCGTGTGCCGAGGTGTATGACCTGGAGTGCTGACAGCGAGAATTCGGTCACCCCGCCTTGGTCCATTTACCCCGGGCACGGGCTTATGGATGTTTCGTCTACGTCTGCAAATCTGGCTCTGCTGGTGTCCGTCTGGCCCCGTGCGTGTGTTCCTGCGCCCACTGTTGTCAGGGAGTGATGACCTTGTCCCTGGGCACGCGACGGCTCGGTATTCAGTAACAAACAAAATATTATCGACCGTAAAAAAAAAATCGATCCTGCCAGGATTCGAACCTGGAATCTTCTGATCCGTAGTCAGACGCATTATCCGTTGCGCTACAGACCGCAAGGAGCAACGCAGCAAAATTATTGTATACAAATAGATTTTTTGACGAAGGAGCTGTCAGTGCTAGACAAAAAAATGAAACAACTCTCGAATTCTTATTTGTATTTATTTTTATCGATAAAATTACATATTTTCAACATTGATGTGCGCATTATATTTTTGAGTGAGGTACGGATAACCTGCAAAATTGTTATTAGTGTCAACTCTGAATAATTTTGGAAATTTTTTAGAACACTTACACGCCACACGGTCCATGAATATTGTCTCAAAATAAAATCAATACAATAATACGTCAATGCGTAAAATGACATTAAGTTCACTTCGCAGTTTAAAAAAAATAGAAAGTAAAGTTAATGAATATGCAAAAATATAAAAGCAAAAGGGATTGAGAAGAGAAACATGCTTACGTCAAACTGCGTCAAACGCTCTCAAACGTCAAAAAGCGGTATCGCCAGAACAAAAAATATATTCCCGCGTCACAGTTGGCTGTTTTCTTTGACAATAAAAACACAGCTTTTTAAAATATTCCACGAAAATATTTAAAAACAACGATTAATATCCGATAGTTTAATATAATTTGAATGTTTTTTAATATCAGTTTGTTCGTATTCCTATATTTTTTAATCTTTTTAATGTACTCTAAAATGTTTTTTTTTAACTGGCAACATAAATTATCCAAATGCAGAAACATACGACATTGGCTGGCGTAGTATAATTTCGAATTTTTAGAAATTTTAATGTTTTTTTTCAAATTGGAAACATTACAAAAGTTTGATTGCTACCAACGGCGCGGCGGCCTGATAACGTCACGGAATATTTAAAATTTGAATTACTTCGTCGGTAGGTATAATAGGTACTTCACTACGAATTTCGAAAATATATGACAATTGGTTCACAGATGACAGCACACTTCGGTTTTTTAGGAAGAAATCAAATAATAAAGAGATATCTTTAGGCCCGGTTGCGCCATCCAAAGTAAAGGTAAAGTTTTAGTAAAAAAGTTACATGAGTAACGTTTTTTACTAAAACGGGTTGCGCCATCTATGGTAAAAATATTTAACTCGCCGAAGTACATACATCTGAGTAACTTTTTTTTACTCTCCAAGATAGATGGGTAAAGGTAAAAACGTTGGTAAAAAAAATGGCCGTCCTCTCACAGCTGATTTGAAAATGTGACATTTATCCATATAGGTACTTGTCATTTGAATTTTGTCGCTGTCATTTTCGTATTGAAATTTGTAAATATTAAAATGAATCTTTTAATTTCGCGTTATTTTAGCGATGGTTTGACGTTTGTTTGGTTTGTTTTATAGAATAAAGTGGTTTGTTTGAACTGGTTTTGAACCACAAAAGTATGTATTGCCAGTGGTGAAAAACTGAAATAAATCAAATTCCATAGACAAATGCGGTATTTGAGGTTTATTCCGCTTGGCACCCTATTAGCCTTATGATTGGTTTGACAGCGGTAAAAAAGCTGTTTGTGCAACCCGAAATCGAGTTTACTCTGATCTGAGGGTAAAAAAAGTTACTCGGGTCAATGTTACTCGAACCAAATTTACTTCTGCTGGCGCAACCGAGCCTTAGAGATTTTTGACCTAGATATTTGTCTAGACATGTTTCATTTTCAGTCAATCAATTATTTAATTACATGATGGTAAACTTAATTTACAAAGAAAGGGAGTAAAATAAAAACTTGGTTTTTATGGGTTACTTTTTTTGGATTGATAGTGGTATAAAATAACAAGCAGGTACAGGACAGAATGACCCGAAAGAAATTCTTTTACATTTTATTGTTGTCTGTTTTTAAAATCATTTTCAAATCAGCCAAACCGAATCTTTAAAATCGTTGAATTAATAAATACCATCTCTCCTTTACAGAATACGCGATTGCGAATGTGATGTGCGAGTATGACACTTCGAGATCTCCTTCTCCCGCCGGCACCCCCGTCACCTCGTCCGTCATCTCCAACGAGGACCACAACTACAATGCGCAGAACTTGCACGTGATCGACAGCTGCGAGCCTCCGGCGTTCATCATCAAACAGGTGCAGTAGGATCAGCATCATATTAATTTGGATTATTTAAAAAATTGACTCTTTCAACTTGCCACGGGAACTGAAACATGTATATGGGAAATCAATTTATTAAGATAACAATCTCTCGTCTGACGTTGGTCAAGAAAAGAGATTTTATTTTGTTTTGTTAATGTTTCTTTTTAACTTTTTTCATTTCAAAATTCATTATGTTCGTTGAAAACCACAGGTTAAAAGGTGTACCTTGCGATAATGATAAAAAACTACAGCTGGTGCTTAGGTTCTAAACGAGACTGAAAAGTCCCCTATTTGAAGACTGGCCTTTTTTCACTTAAGGCAATCGATCATCTGGCAATGCAAACGAAATTCATTCACTTTTCCTCGTGGCTTTTCTTGCATTATGAATCACATTTTTATATGAAAAGGTATCAGATTTAATTTATTTATTAGGTTCCATGTATGTATGTCTTCTTCTTAGGCGGTCCCTCGTTACGAGGTTGACATCCGCCATGTTATTAATTATGTGTGGAGCGTGGCTGAGGAGACCTATTCTGGAACCGCGCACGCATCCAGTGGGTAGGGGCCCCTGAGAGACAGATTTTCTCATTCTACTTTCTCTTTCTTCATTTCTCGGAAATTGCAGCGGTCAATTCCGTTGCATATGTACATATTTTTAATACTTGTATCTTTATAAAATGACACAAACTAAATTACTTATTTAATTAACAAATGATCAAACCAACAATGCCTTAGAATGAAGAAAATTGCCGCACATTGTGGCTTTAATATACATAATTGTATGTACTTATGATATATTGTATAGTGCATAGAGGGGATATATAGCAGGCACTACCGATTTGTTATTTATAGTGTGCCTATACCATTTTATTAAAGAAATTAGTCCTTTCGTTGTGAGGAATGAAATTAGATTCAATGTCTATGTTATTGTCTTATACTCTGTAGTATTTTTCAAATTTTAATTTTAATTTAAAGAATTCTGAGTAAAAAATGTCTTATTTATTTTCATAATATGTATGTATTATATTATACAGTGATAGAGCTTTCGTAAATATAAACCATATTTAATTGTAAATGGTTACGGATATTTTATAAAAAAACGTATGTTTTTCCGAGAAATGATTCTCGACGTTTCGTTGAATTCATATTCAACGTCATCAGGAGGACGACCTGTACCGGCGGAGGCACAGGGCGGACTTGATTACGTCGAGAATCGTTTCTCGGAAAAACATACGGTTCGTATAAAATATCCGTAACCATTTACAGTTAAAAATGTCTAACAACGGTAATACCAACCTTAACTCTTTAATATAAACCATCATTATTTGGTCAACTAATTAATATTTTTCTCTCATATAAGACATATTGTGAAAGTAACATAATCATACTTATTTATAGGATGACCCCCACGCTATCCTCAGCCCCAACAATGCGCATCTCAACCAGCAGCTGTTGGCTATGAGTCAGAAACTATTGGCCGCCACCGGCAGCTCGCAACAGCACAAGCCCATCCAGCCCCAGCAGCCCGGCGCCCTGCACCAGCAGCCCGGCCCCCTGCACCAGCAGCACGGCTCCCTGCATCAGCAGCAGCACTCCTTGCATTACAGCTACGGGTCCTCGGATCCCGGGAACACAAAGAGGATCCGGAGATCGGAAGTGCTCCTCAAACAAGCGGCGGACTGTGTCAGCAGAGGACAGACATTTCAGACTGTATCTGATCAATTTAACATACCAATATCGACTATCAGGTAATTTTTTTTTTGACATTTTCAAAAAATCTTTTTTTTTTGCTTCGTATAGATTTTTTAATAACTTGAAATTCCAAAAATAATTTGGGTCGTCACTCATAAATTCAAAAATTGGCTGAGTTATAGCAATTTGAAGGTAGCACGTGGAAGGTGAACTTTTAAACAACAGGCATGATGACAGTATTAAAGAATAAGTGATTTTAGAGAAGAAAATATTTTGAAAGGATTCTAAAAAATGATCCAGTTTTAATATACACATTGAGATTAATAAGATTTTCAATAAAATAAAAGTATAAACTTATGCAGTCTGCCATTTTAACTGAAACACCGGTCAGAGCGAATGACGTCACGCTTCACTACCCATCACTGTGTCTTTGAACCGTTGCCGTAGACACAATGCAATGTTTACTGAGGCTTGACATCGTGTAGACGAAATGACAGCTGCGGGCAAATGCTGCGCCAAATTAAAAGTACGTAGATGAAAATAGTTTTTACTGAAATAATGTTATTTTCGGTAATAGTAGACGTGTACCTACAATTTAGAATTTTATTTAAAAATCTGTCATCATGCCTATTTTCATTGTTCCCTTTTTTGATCTTCCCTTTTCAGACTGTGGTGTATCTCAAAAATTATTAAACTGATTTTATTACAATTTTGCTCACATCTTACAAACAATATTATCTACCGTGTAGCATATGATATTTTTGATGAAATGCATTGTATGCTAATTATGAAATTTAATTTTTTTTTTAGGTAAAAACTGAGTATATTTGCACAATTATTTTTTTTTCGAAATGCTACATCGGAGACATTAAATTATTTTACAAGAATATACATTTTAATGAAAAATATTAAGCAATGTATGCTTAATATTTAAATAATTATAATAAAACAAAGTTTGTACGTTAATTTTTTTTATTTTTTTATTTATTTTAATGTATTTATTGATGCCTCAAGATGGTCTTACCCCTTAATCTTGTTAAATCATTTAAATGAAATTGAGTATCAAAAAGTGGCTATTAACTGTATTACAGTATTATGGATGTGGTGTTTTATTCACTTGCCATATTCAGTCTGCTCAGTGTCTTTTCTGAGTGTCAAAAGATAGAAACAAAATCGGTTACTTGTAGTTTGGACACGTGTCTTCTGCCTTTTTTTTTAATGGACTCTATGATTTAAAGGAATGCTGTAAGAGTGAAAGGTCGTGCAAATACAATTGGATTTAACATTTATATTTTGTGATATTTGTGCGCTATTAACATTTGGTATACCTCGAGGGACTGTTTTGGGTCCATTTCTCTTCAAAACTGAAAGGAACAATTGTATCATACGCTGACGACACTGCCATTATAGTAAACGGACACAACTGGAACACCACAAACCGACATGCAAACAACGACATGAACATATTAAAATCTTGGTTTGACAATAATTTAGGATCATTAAATCCTGAAAAAACTAATTACATACTTTTCTCTAATAAAATTCAAAAATTTCCTTCTGATATAAAAATTACTATACATCACAATAATTGTAAAACCGTAATGAAAAGAAAATGTATTTACATATTCATAAGAGTAAGAAACATTTTAAGTATAGAGAATCTAAAAAAAGTGTATTATGCTACTGTTCATTCATTACTCCAATATGGAATCACTGGATAGGGAGGAGAATACAATAACACAATAAACTCAGTTATAATAGTACAGAGACAATAATTAAAGTAATTCTTAAAAAAAATCAACCTTTGCAACCCAAACACTTTTTTCAAAATTCAATGTAAATACAATAGCATTTCAGCCAGACATTTTAGGTGTCATTGTATTATCTAATTAGATATTGTTTTATTTATATATCGTCATTGTCGTAGGTTCTTTATGGCCAGGAAAGGAATCCTGCCACGCCGCAAGCGCGGGCGGAGCTCAGCCGCCCTTCCCGTCTCGCCCAACGATCCCCGCCATCTCTCTACCGGCCAATCGCAGAGCTCGGCCACTCCACCCAGTCCCACGCAGCCCCCGTACCACATGGCCACCTACAAATTGCCCGACTTTGATCTGGGCAGGGTCTCGTAATGGGTCCAACACGTACTATCCATTCTGTTTCAGTGTGAATATTAATTCTGTAAAAGTACCTACTTATTCGGGGTTCTAATTCAAAAGCATTTAGTGTCGTCAGAATTATTACACAAATTTAATTTAATAAGTTCTCGGGGATTTCAAATACATCCAGCCTCGTTTTCTTTGTGAATGGTGGAAATATTGAAGATGTTTGTTATGAAGATTGCGATGCGTTCCAAATGGCATGTGTTGTATTTATTCAACAACAAAATTGAGAAGTTGGTCCCTCTCCCAATTGGAATTCTCCGGACTGTTTATCTAGCCCTGATGAACAGATTCTGAAAAACCACATTATCCCGAAGACTTATTATGTTATGTATTAGTCATTTAGATTCCCTAGGTACTACTTATCTCAATTTGAAAACAGTGGAATCAACAAAACTTTCATTTCATTTTTTATATCCTCGTCTGGATTTCAAAATCCAGAACTTGTTTTACCTGGTTCACCTGGTTAGATTGTTCTTGAAAAAACTGTGGTTCAACACATAATTAAAGAATCACTGAGATTTATATATTTTCACTAAATAAAATAATGTCTAAAACATTAAAATAATGCATTATCATATGACAATTTTCAAATTATTATTTACATATTGTCATTTTCTCTTTTGTATTGCTATTTGGAGGTTTTGTCAATTGTCAATATAAAAAAAAATGTTTTGAATGCAGTCACCGAGGATTACTAATTTAGAATGTACTGAATTGGAGATTTTATAGGAAATATAGTTCTACCACTTCCAAATCACTCTTAAAAGCAAAGGCAGCAATGTCCGCTTCAACCAAGCTTCATACTAAATGAAAGTTGATGTTGATTTTAGACTGAAATGTATCAATCAGCAATGCCCACTATAACAAAGCAACATCCGTATTTAAAAGTTAAATATTTATTTATACATCGACATAAAAGGAAAACTAAGGTGGCTATTGTTTTTAAAAATTTATTTTCAATAAGATATAGGTTTTGTAGGTTCCAGAGAAATTTACTTGAGTAGTGAAAGGTTTTTTGTATTTATCTCAGAAATACCTCAGTGGGATATTGCTGCCTTTGCTTTTATAGCCCTCAATTGTTCCGAGCGCTATAAAAATTAATCTGAGAGTTATGACGACGGGTATTGATGCTTACATTATATTAATGCACATTGCATTATTTTCCAACCCATATTTTAATTCCCGATGGATAGATAATCAAATGAGATTAAAGTTCTATGAAATTCCTACGAATCTCGAAATGATCCTAATTAATTTTTTTACTTATTATTATTTTACAGTATGCAGCCTTTATTTATTTAAAATAATGAATTTCATGTTACAAATAAAAAAAATGTACACATTTTTACTTTCATATTCGGGAGAGTGTTGATTTTGTGGGACGTGGGATATTAAATGGAACGCGTTACACCGCTTTTGTGTAAAAAAAAATGTGCGTATTGACTATTTATACGCATAAATAATTATTAAGCAAGTAATACTAGTAATAATATTCCTTGGATAACGAGGAAAAAATATGCAATCAGATATAGTATGTGCTTTATTATTTGTAACTAGTAGAAAGTCAGTAGTGCGTGTGTAAATACGCTTTTGTGTCCCAAATGCCAATGTTGTGTCCTATGTTTTGTGTATTATATCAAATATATTTTTTAATGTGTGACGGCATTTTGTACTGTAAATTTTATTCAAAATGCAATCTGAATTCTTTTGAATTTGAATATTTAAGTTTGTGATTTTTGTGCCAGTTAATTTTTATTTGTTGATTTTAATTTTTAATGTTTTCGTTAAGTTGTATTTTTTACACCCCATTTAGGTGGAGACGACCTCCCGTATTATACGCATAAGTGTCATTTGTACCGTGTTTTGTTTGTGACAGTAATTTTTTTTACATTTTACTTTATTAGTGTCTCACGCGAGGCACCCAAAATACCCGGTTATTTTAGGGTTAAGTGAACAACACAACTTATTTTGATGAATATCAGTATTAAACCAAGCTGCCCTCGGATCCTAGCTGCCATGAAGCTGGGCATGTACGGCACCTGCATTTTGTCATTGCGCTCGGTGCAACAAGGTATCAATCAAATGAAATTTACATCTCGCATGTTTGTAACGAAAAGAATATTATTCGGAATTTTGATACAAAAAAGTCTATTTTTACCAAAATATTGTATGGTACCTCATTGTTCCGGGGCCACAATACATGATTGATAAATCTGTGTCCAGTCACAGCTAGGGAATGCAATCGGGATCCCTCGAGATTAGAATTTCCAATCCGGCGGGATCCCTACGGATCAGGATCCCAAATACTTTTTTGTTTTTTTTTTTGTTTATAGAGCTGAATAGCAATTAACGCCTTGCATTTTTATATCAGCAATTTTAATAAAATGTCCATTATTAATCATTGCATTAAATTTTTTGTAGGCTTTTTTCCAAGCATCAATCTGTCAATTTAGTAGAGTAAAAACTACTAACTAGTAGTAGTTTTTATTACTATGTTAGGCTTTTTTTTATATATATATATTTATTAATTTTTTGATATTTATTACATTGTAGATGTGCTAAACTGCAGTTTTACGGCATGGTAGATAAAATACAGCAAATATTATTCAAAGCTATTTTCATTATTTGAATGTGACATGAACGTAAGTTTTTAGTACTTACTAAAAAGACATATATAATTAAACATAAAAAATGCTGATCAATCTCGATAATATCGTCCGATTTTTCGGCTCGGGATTGATATCGTAAAATGCCGAGAGATCTCGCGGGATCGGGATTGCATTCCCTAGTCACACGCGGGATCGGGATTGCATTCCCTAGTCACACGCGGGATTGGGATTGCATTCCCTAGTCACAGCGTGTTATATTCTACACAAACTGTCCACATCAATATAAACGCCCGAAAACATGATTTGTTTTTCATAAAAGATTGACATACTCCTATTTAATTAATTTCATTGTGAATTCTAATAAATCAAACAAAACAAAAAATGCATTCAGGCGCGCACAGTTGATCCCCGTGACTTTTACTGTAACTAACTTTAAGACGGACAGCGTAAAATTAAACGCTAAGCCACTAATGCCCAGCTGTATTTGTAAAATATGTTCCTATTGCCTCAGTTAGTATTATTTGATTCACCCGGAGAAACAATATATTCTAAATATCGGTGATGTTAATCTCAAGATAGTCTAAAGTGTATGTAGGTTAGGTAACATTCTCCGCTGGTCGACCAGTCCTTGCGATGTATTATTTTTAATATTGGATTGCAGCGTTCATTTGTATCGCGTGTAATTTTAAGAAGCCAGTCGTATTGTAATATTTATATTTTTTACGTTTGTTTCTTTGATTCTCAGACCGTAGTAAGCTTTCCATCTGAATAAAATGTCCATCACTCCCTGGATGCTTGCCAGAATGCTAAATTTTCTTTCTGGTCAAATCTACACCAACCGCAGAAGTGGTGAGATCAACTGTTGTTGGTGTTTGATCGTAGTACGGTGTGAAATTATCATTTTATTCGAAAATTTTAATCTATTTCCGTGGAGCGCCTTCTCCATAATTGAGATGCAATTTTCCCCAGTATATGTTTGTTCGAGACAGAAAAAAATATCATGTACTTGTAGTGAAATGAAATATCTATAATGTGGGGTATTCGATTTGGAAAAAAACTTTTTTGTAAAATAAAAAAAAATCCCTAAAAAAGTTTTTTGCAACAAATGTTTATCAGATTAAAAATGATACGCTACATTGTAGCTTTTGCATTTCTTAATAGGTCCACAATCTTCTTTTCTGTCTCTAACAATCATGCACCGGGGAAAGTTGCATCTCAGTCACGGAGGAGGAGCTGCACGAAAATAGACATAACGTGGCCAATTTTCTTTTTGAAAATTTTCCAGTAAAATTATAATTCGATATGTACCTTAATCACTTCAAGTAAAAATAATAAAAATAAATAAATCATGCCCTCTTAAAAAATTGTTCAATTTCTATCTAAATTTTATCATCCCAGGGTGGTGAACCCCTCGAGTTAAAAGCCTCCCGCTCTGGAGTGCACGACAGTGTCCTTGTATTAATTGTGGAATTTCACGGTCTTGCTTTTCATTTTTCAACGCTTCAATAAGCCACGAAGTTCCATTACTCTAGCGAAACACTTCATAAACACAGCCAGGCTTGAGAAAATCACTTATGAGCTATTTAGCTTAATGCGAATACGTTTACGAGGTGGGCCTTACCACATGGCCAATAATACTCGAATTGCGTTTTGAAAGTTTACCGTGTGAAGAGAAATGTTTAAAAATATTAGAATTAAATTATGTTTTACAATTTCTTAGTAAAGAATTTAAGATTTTTGTTTTGATGTCCTTTATAAATTGCTGAGAGATTATATATTTTCAAATGTACTTAAATTTTATATATGTTTTTTATATTTCTTGATTGATTTCCTTTGTTCTCATTTCTATTATATGTATGTTGAAAATATTTTTAATCACTTACATTACGAGTTTAATTTATTATTATGTTATAAACTGCACTTTGAGCTATGCCTTCTATCTCAAATGCACATGTTTAAGTGCAGAATGCAGTATTTCATAATACATATGTATTCTGATAAAATAATTATTTTATATACTACGAGAGTATTTCAGGGATTCAATATGATGTGAGCAGATCTGCTTAGAGCACAAATCTATAATTATTTTAAAACAAATTATTAAAAAAGTAGAATTTATTTGTAAAATATTTCATTAATTTTTAATTTTAGCAGATCATTTATCAATATGAAAGCGCATTTTTATATAATTCTCACCATATTTGTCAAATGTCACAGGATCTTCAAGTGGATTGTGCTAAATTGTTAACTTTGTGGTAATTTGTGTTTATTCATTGTAGTTAATGGTCAATAATTGAGTTTATCTTTATAACGATTGGCAAGGCCATCACATATGTAAAATATAGTACCTAATCCTACATAATAATAATGAAAGGCATTGCAGGGTCCACCCGCGTAACCCAACCTAACCAGAAGATTTGTCGCCATGTTTGGATTTTGACAAAATTTCGCATTTTCACCAGCGTGTTAAATGATTATCTTACAGGACTTTTCTTCTAGTTCAAAATCAAATGGATTTTGAGATATATTATAGATGTCTAAGATGAAGTTATTTATATGGGAAAGCAGGTAAGGAAGTCTTTATATTTATATACTGTTTCACGGAGAAGACAAATTTCAACCGTAGATTGCATAGCACAAGTTAAAGTGGAGCGAGGCACATAATTACCATATATGTATACGACTTTCCAAATTGAATAGATGAGGTGGTCAGTCATGGGTGGATTGTGAACGTTACATTGTGTAAAGAGATCACTTCAGCCAACCATATGACAGGTCTTAAGCCGTGTAAAAGTCCAAAGATTCGTCTTTGTGAGACATCTACAATACATCTTGATTAATGATAATCCCTCTGGGAATATATTTCGGTAAGACCAGCTGCAAGTCAACTCTTTTCCGGTTATAATGTCTAAAACTGTCTGGAAGTTATTTCGGTATAAAAAGATTTTCATTCTTCAGCCGTGCCCCACGAGTTGACGAAGAATCAAATATTAATGTATTTTTAATAATGTTTTTTTAAATTATTTATTTAATATTGTATACAGCTATATTACAATATTTTTTTTTGCAGTTAAAACTACCGAGATACATATATGTATCTCGGTAGTTTCCGTTTCTTTCCAAAAAGAGACTAGCTCTTTTGCCTGGAGAGAGTGGGCAGTACATGATATGAATAGATTAATCACATACATAATGCACAACTTGTTTTTTTTTTTCAAAAAATATATTAAATTAGTTGTGTGTTTATTACTAATGTCATAAATTATTTTAAAAAATCCTATTGAATTGCGCCTTGGTGTAAACTACCAGATTTTTTTTTAAATAATACGATACTGTTTAGCAGTCTTAGTACCTCACAAAATGAAATAAATCAAATTGATATTTTTATACCCATTATTACAGCCACATGTATTTTCTATAAAATCAGTATTGACAGATTATAGTTAGGGTTCTTTTCTGCAATAAGTTGAATTACATTTATCTTAAGTATTTTTATTTAATAATTTTTTACCCTTTAAACATTTTTACAAATTTTTGCATATCAACATTTTTTATATGATCTAATTAATATGTATATTTTTTATTAATGTCATTTTTATGTGGTTTTCTTCACTATTATCATTAACAATCCGTGTGTTGATGCATTTTGCATAATTCAAATGTAATTCATAATGCCTCTGTCTGTTGAACCAAATATGACAATAATTGTTATAGGAATGTTACGAGAAACGTACCCTTTTCAATTTATTTTGTATAAATTTCAGTTAATTACAGCTTTCCCAAAGGCACGCTGCTGATTTTTAAATAGGTATATTGTAATCACCAAATGTCTATAATATTAGCTATTAAAATTGTATTTTTTGTTTTGTTTGATAGTACTATGTGCCATATAAATAAATCAATGTGCATCACTCACAATAGAAACCACATTGAAAATTTTGTTAGTAAAAAAATATACATGTTAGCCCATGGCTATAGTACATGGCCTTCCTGTATAATAAACTCAGGTAAAATTTTAAATGCAATCACCCGAGTCAAAGAAGAAACAAAATGAATTCTCAATAATAAACAGAAATAAAAAATTGACATGTGTCACGAGGGTTTAATTTGTAGTATTATGAATGTGGATCAAGTTATGTATTTTTGTGTTATAATTTTTGAACGCTCAGTATTATGTATGTTTTATCTTCTGTCGCTTAATTACTCCGCGTATGGGAGTTCAGTTGTGGTTGTGTTTGGTTTTGTGTGCCCTGCAGAAAAAATAGCCAAATATCAAATATAAACTCAAATTATTTTATCATACTTGCTGAACTCAAATCGACTATATCAGTGAGTTGTCGATGATCTACATACGAAACAAGCGTGTGTATGTGTGTTCGAACGTCTTAGCTATTTTTTAAAGCTATCTTAATTTTGTACGCTAAGTAATCTCTGAATCTGAAAAATATGCATTAAAAAACGCGTACTAACAAACACAATATGCTCGTCACAAGTACTTATTTTATTAAATACCCATTAATGTTAAACTTGCATTCAGCCTTTTTAAAAATTCACACATTCGAAAATTGAAATACGTGCCCATCTCATATTCACAAATTCAGTACCTACCTACTTAAAAATATGAATTTAAAAATAATCTATATCCAATACCTTCACAAAATACACTGTTAAGCGAATACACATACACGCGTCATGTTTATACATAACCACACAAGAGTATTATTAATTGTACTTACTTAATTTTTCTTCATCGCACTTAATGATTCGAAATAAGTTAAACTTTTTTATGTTTAAGTTAACGACACATCCGTCAATAAAATATATTGTCACGACGTGTTGTTCTTGAAGCCGAAGTAGCTATACGAATCCCTGTAATTCGCCTCTGCGTGATGAGGATGATCAAATTGAGATTCTGTGATCTAATATTTACATTATGATTGTACAACCATCATGATATTGCGGTGCTGCGTTTGACGTTTACCGCATCGAGTGATGCCAAAAAATAGCCGCACCAGTATAGAATTGAAAACAACTGGCTTCATGTAAAAAAAAATATGTTTGGTTCGAGCGAGATTATAATATTTTAAGGAATTGTCACATTTAAAACGGATTGTAAAATGTGCAGATAGTGTTAAGTTTTCTTTTTCATCAAAATTTCTAAATTGTATTACTTTTCCTTTTATACTTAACGTTTTATAAGAATAATATGAGCCGAAAATCTAAACTAAACTACAAAAATTTGTGAAAAAAGAAATAGTTATGAAGATAAGCGACTTTAAGCATTATTTCTTCTTCAATATTTTCATCTTATCTTCTGTAAAATGTTCAATTTTCTTTAAAATAATTATATTTTCAAATATTACAAATTCATTTCTTTTTATCAAATATTTAGTCAAATAAAATTAGTAAAACCTTGCACAAATATTTTGGTTCAAATTTCTTAAAAGTAACCCCCTGAAGTACTCTAGTACTTGTGGACTAGGTTGACTAGCTCTGTATACCAGGCGAGTGCAGTGGGAACATTGAAGCGTGACTTTTTCCTAAACATTTATTGGGTAAAAAATATTGAAATTAAATATTCATGGTAATTATTGTTATATGAATATTACGAGATACACTTGGGCCTCGTATAACACGGTTTTATATAACACGGATCAATAAATTGGCATATATTTTGTACAACACGCTTTTTATAACACGGTTTCAGAAAAATAAATGAATTAAGTAATGTTTGATTTGTAGATTGCGTCCATGACAGAACATACCATGAGTTAAGATAATCATGTTATCTCACTCAGCATGTTGAGACTTGTCAATTTCGTTTCAATTAATCGAAACTTTGAAATGAAACTACCACAATTAATGACTCAGAAAGCAGTTGCAGCGAGGTAGCTACATGTTTTACATTAAAAACTATAAATCAGGGCTTGGAATTAGCTATTAAATTTGAAAAAAAAATAATTGAAAAGGATCCTATAATGGAAAGAAGTTCGAAATTCAAGAGGGAATTACAACAGATTTTGGAACCTTATAAGGAAATACGTAATGGTTTATACACTAAAAGCAGACAATCGCTTATTACCGATTTTTTGAAGGCTAAAACCACAAGAAATTCAGGGCCCTCCTCCGATGATGAAAACTCACAACCGATGTCGAAAAAGAGTAAAAATTAAGAATTATTCTAAGTGATAGCAATGATGAATGAATGCTACATTATATTTATTTATTTATATATGGCTTTTTACATCAATAAACTTAATATGAACATATTAAAAAAGAAGAAAAAAGAGAAGACTATACAAATATCCATATATAAAATACATGATTACGATTAAAATAAATTATATTATATGTGTTATTAAAGTTTTTTTTTGGAACGCAAACCCTAATTTTGTATGAACTTCAAATCTTGTATAACACAGATTTGTATTACACGAGGTTTTTGTGGAACCATATAACCGTGTTATACGAGGCCCGAGTGTATATCTTTTATCTCGATTTTTTTTAAAATATCAGAAAAATTCATGCTTCAATGTTCTCAATGCAAGCGCGTGCTGTGTACATGGTGTCACATAATTAGGTGTCCAAACTTCGGGGGAGTCTGTTTTGTTAAATTTTGTATAAAAATGTTTTAGTTCATAGAGAAATGTAACAAGAGTCGAGAAGATGACTGACATTAAATTTGCATTTTATTTTTCAATATTTCTGACATACCTTCGGTAAATTATCGTATAATCATTGAAGAGATTCATATTAAATTTTATAAATTATTTGTTTTAATACAAGTCAAATAATGTGATTAAAACCTTGTGGCATGAACATTTGAAATACCAGAAAGTGTATAATGGACTCAGGATTACGTTTTACAATATACTTGTTACACTGTGTAATATATGTTGGACTATGTAATACTAATAATTAATGATTATTATACCTTTCGACACTTGGATTTCAATTGTTTGCTGTCACGTTGTTATAGCAAACACCCTTGCGTATTAAATTAGGAATACGAAAAAGCCAAAGCCACCTTTCTTTTAAGGTTAATACATTTTTCTAACCCTGAAGTTTGGACGACTTGTTAAACATTGCCTCAGGTGTTTAGTACTGGTGTAGTGAAATCCCACATTCAATTTGAATTTTATTGTAGTCATTATATTATTATTGTTTGTTTTTTCCCTTAAGTAAATAGTAAGTAATTCTAGTATATTCAAAGTGGCATTATTTATTTGAAGCTATCGACATGTAAACCCAAAGAATGACTTGTAAAAAATTGTTTACAGTATACTTAAGAGTCACTGAACACCACACAACTGTATGCCTTCCACGGAAACTTCATTTTGTAAATGAAATTAATAATATCTTCTACTTTGCACCATAAGAGTGGCCCTTACATAGAATTAGTTAGCTTTGGGTGTGACATAGAGTACTCTAGTAGTGTAGATATATATATATACATTTATATGTTAAAGGTCATCGATAAAACTATCTAACCTAATTCATATCTATGAATTGCACCACCAACATGATCAGGCAAAGATTCCGTGAAAGTCACCTACCAAACCGTTACTCCGGGTGGAAGTTACTTTTGTTTGGCTTGACAATAATAAATTTTGTATTGCAACAATGCCAGTTTCTCTTGCTCGCATCTAAGTAGACCTACATATTTAACAAGGAAATTTAACAATTAAAAATTTTCAATTTACTAAAAATAAAATAATCTCTCATCTAAGATTTGTCAGAAAATATTGGTATATATTAGTTGTTTATCTCTGCAAAATAAATTTATGGGGCAACGAATCATAGTTTGCTTCACCTACAACTTTGCACTGTACTATTCTCCTTGTCTCGAAACGAGTTTTGAAGCAAATATCATACTTGTAAACTCGCCATTTACTAGTGGCGAGTTACTTATATATATATAGCAATATATATATATATATATATGGCTGTACTTAGCAAAAGTTTTTAAGGCTCTGCATAAAGTTAAGGTACTTTTTTGCCATCTGTAGATAAAAACATCAGATTTTGATCGTGTTTCTGCAATTCTTACATATGAATAGGTAACGTAATTTTAACGGTGAGCGCACTCTTATAAAACTAAGTGTGTATGTCATTATGAGTAGCGGTGTTGTTGATATAAATATTCTGCGTAATCACTAACATAGATTTTAGGAAATATAGACGATTGTATTTTGCCATATTTTTATATAGATAAACCAAAGACAGAAATATATGTCAGATATTTTGTAGCGACATTTAGTCTGAAAGAAGGAAGCAGTGGGTATTGTGAACGTTTATTTGTGTAATAATTGCCATTAAACAGTATAATTTATTTTGTGTCACAATTTGTGTTTTATTCATAAACTGGTATTTAAAACCTACGGTATTTAAAACTATGTCAAACAGATGAGGTATACTCCGCTGGGGGAGTGGATCTCTATAGTCCAACTTCCTAGCGTCCCCGTGAGGTCTTCAGACGCCGGATAATGTGGCTTCCAGACATAGTCTATAGAAGAGGATGAAAGGTGAACCTCTGGCGCTTTAAAACGGAAGTCAAGCAGCTAAGGGAATAACCCTAAACACTCTAGAGAGAGGATTGTGTAGCGCGGACAACCCCACCCCGGAAATCTCAAAAAGAGTCTGAACGAATGAAGGATCTACTGTAGCGGCAGATGGCAGTGTAATGATGTTCAACCCTTAGCACTCGAGTGCCGCCGTAGAGGCGTCGTGCATGGTTTGCTGTATCACTCGAGTGCCGCCGCTATGGCGGCAAGAAGATAGAGTCTTATTTCTCAATATTTTTCATACATTCGGTTTTTAGTTTTCAATATAATTTAACCAGAATCATATTAGTACAATAGGGCAGATTTTGAAATAACATTCTATATTGTAGGTACACGTCTACTATTACTGAAAATAACATTATTTCAGTAATAAACTAAGTTTTTACGCAAATAATTGCATTTTCATCTATATATTTTTAATTTCTCGCAAAAACGCCCGCAGCTGTCATTTCGCCTACGAGACGTCAAGCCTCAGTAAACATTGCATTGTGGCTATGGCAAAGGTTCAAAGAAACAGTGATGGATACTGAGGCGTGACGTCATTCGCTCTGACCGGTGTTTTAGTTAAAATGGTGGATTGCACAATTTTATACTTTTATTTTATTGAAAATCTTATTAATCTCAATGTGTATTTTAAAACTGGATCTTTTTTTAAAATCCTTTCACAATATTTTCTTCTCTAAAATCATTTATATTGTCATTACGCCTATTGTGCATTTAATTTGGTAAATACAACATTTACATTACATACATTCAATTTTCTAATTATTATTGTCGATGGCTCGCTCCGCCTGTTCTTCAAAGTGCACGGCTGGGATGAACGAGCCAATTCGCGTTGCGTGCAAATGACATTACAAATGAGGGGTATAAAAGCAAAGGCAGTAAGTAATATGCCACTGAGATAAATACATCCCATCTGTGATGAATACAATAAACCTGTCACTACTCGGAGAAATTTCTTTGGCATCTATGAAACCTACATCTTGCTGGAATTAAGTTTTTTAAAACAATTGGCGTATCATATTTCCCTTTGTATATGTGTATTAATAAATATAAATTTTAAATAGCTGGATATTGCTCTCCAGATCACCGTTCTCGTTGATCACACGCAGCTCTGTGCAAGTCCTTGTGTGATTGTTGCTAGTGGTGATATTTCAACTGGTGACACACTAACCGGTTATTTGAGTTTTGTATCTGATTGTGTCGATGATTGATAATTGATTTTTCATAATTCGGCGGGCATCCATCGATACTGGACAACAGTTATATCTCAGTTACCAATCACCGATACAATCAGATAAAAACCTCAAATAACTGTACCATGCGTTGTGAAACTGATAACTGTAATTTGTCATAATATATAATCTGTCTGCTACTTCAGTATTCTTTAAGTCATCTCGACAAATTGTAAGGTTTACCTTGAACAAAATCGCTAGATGAAGGTGATTGATATGTTTGAATCAGTTTAGAAACCACAAATTTTGATACATTGAACCCATGTGTCACCTGCAGGCAATTCGGTGAAGGAGAGAACTCTATTATCTGCATTTTCTTGTCTCAATACATATCGTCTTACCTCATTTTGGGTCTACATATTTAACAAGTTTATTATTGAACAGCCGTTTAGAAGGCCTCCTTTACTTTCTGAATTTTTCAACATTCGGCGCATCATTCAGGTCGCTAAGTTCCTGGTTACAGGGTCAAAGTCACATTTATTTTTTTTGCTTCCAAAGTCTCCTTTAAATACTACTACTAATTATATAAATAAAACTAGCTGTGCCCGCGCGGCTTCGCACGCTGCTTAGAACACCGTTTGAATCGTCATAGAACTTTTTCGAACCTTCTAGAACATTTTCCTTCCAGAACTTTCAATGCCATACTAGCTGTGCCCGCCGCGGCTTCGCACGCCGCTTAGTACACCGTTTGAATCATCATAGAACTTTCGCGAACCTTTTCCTTCCAGAACTTTCAAGAAATTTATCTTATAAATTTATAATTTATTAGAATGTATAGGAACCTTCTAGACACACCGACCTCCACTCCGCCTCTCCATTTCCGCCACTCAGTTTAGAACCTTATAGAACTTTCGGGAATTTTCTAGAACCTTCTCCTTCCAGAACTTTCTGGAGCAGGTTTTTGTCACACACTCCCACCCACGCACAGCCACCCCCACCAAACTCGCATATTTTCGATGTGACACCAAGGGCTATCCATAACCACCGTTGGGTGGTTGTGGCTGATTGTGGAGAAAACTTGGCGGATAGGGAAACACGGGTTTCTTTTTATATATATATATATATATTGATAAATGTAGTGGAGCATCATTTCAGCATAAAATATACTACAAAATGACTGCTGCTAACCCCGATCGGGGTTATGCGGCTACTGTAATGAAGCGCCATGATCATTTTAAAATTATTCATAATAATATTTTGATAATTCAATGCGTTTTTATTTCAATGATTCAACAAATTTCAAAATCCTCTAATATTAAATAAAACAATCACATGTCAATAACCAAGTAAAACCATATACAAACGGAACACTGTTAGCACACATTAAGCGCTTTACATAATACAACTATCTATCTTGCAGCTTGTTGGTCTAGTGGTTAAGATACTTACCTAGTGGTATGGTGGTCGGGGGTTCGAAGCCTTGTAGCACAAGTATAAGAATATTAAATACTACTAAAAAAAACTTACATTATTGCTGCAGTTATACATTTTTTTAATAACTGACACCATTGTCATTCTCCAAGTTTCTTTTTTCTCTTCAATTTGAAAAATATACCTTCAGGATCTCTCTTCTTCTATGGCGATTGTCTGTGGCAACGGACCACCGACTTCCAGAACAAAAAGGGTACATTTCTAACTTGTTTACATATTTCAAAGAAAATTGCCACTTGGCTCCTGATGATGATCCATCGCCGGCAGCTTCTTTCCGAATCAAAGCAAGGAAAAGGAAAGACAGGTATTTTGTAGATATGGTTTTTATTACATTTGAATACAATCAGGCACTTAATTCTAAATATCACATTTTAGTAAATCTGGGGCTCATTAGGGAAATCCAATATTTTCATTTATGTACATACAGTGTATCATAAAAATAACCAGTTCAAATGGCAGTGAAATATTAATTCAACGTAGTTATGCAGAAAGCAGCCAGCCACAAACAACTCATACTGTCGTATTTTACTTAAACTTTGTGGGGTTATTCAACATCAATTTTTCCAAATTTGCCAATCATATTATTGAGAGTAACCATAGTTTTGATAAAAATACATGAGTCAATATTCTTCACATTGATAGTAAAAGTAGACGTTTTAATAATTTAGAAGCCCTAGAAATTAAGAAAGCCATAAATAATAATGAATCTATTATAAACAACCAAAAAAATCTCAGTTCTATCTTGAATATCGATGGCTCAGTTCCATACGATAAGTCAAAAAATTGAAGTTTTGAGTTATATTACCCATTATATTCTTCAAAAAATTGTTCTTTATCATTTCCACAAATGTATAATCCGAAAAAAATATTGGTTTTCTATTTATAGACAGATGTTTTCATATGGAATTAAAAAAATGAAACAATCTCTCAGTTCCATACAAATACAATTCGAGATATCGCTGTATGGAAATATATTTTAGTGAATTATGGTGCTCCATAAACAAACAACTCGTGCCAGTTGACATCTTGCAATTTCTCGCTCAAATCGGTTGTGGTGATTATCGACTAAAAGGTAGTTTAAAGTGACCGAGTTCGGTTTTAATCGTTACATATTAAGATTTCAAGAACAACCGTTACTTATTTGTTACTTTTTGGTCGATACAATGAATAAATCAGTGTCTCATTTGCCAAATGAAAGCCAATTCCCGGGAATACACGTACAACCAACAATGCATACAATTTTGTGATGAATGGGGCCCAAATAAGAATTAAACTTTTTACACAAACGCTTTTAATATAAGTAATAGAGCGATTCAAACTGCACTCAAGAAAAATAATGAGAATGGAGTGTTGATTTTGAATTTAAGGGGAAAGCAAGAAAAAGTAATAATTGATGATGAGAAAGAGTAATAATTGATGATGAAGTAAAGGAGAATATCCGTAATCATATAAAATTATTTCCAGTAATTCCGTCCCATTATTGTAGAGCTCAGAGTGAGAAAATGTACCTATTTCACAACTTTGGACTTAGCTTCAGGATTTCATCAGATTAAGATGAATGAAGAAGATGTCAAGAAAACAGCGTTTTCTATACCATCAGGTCATTATGAATATTGCAGAATGCCATTTGGTTTGAAAAATGCCCCAAGTACGTTCCAGAGATTAATGGACAACGTCTTAGCCGGAATTCAAGGAATTAAATGTTTTATTTACCTGGACGATATAGTAATTTACGCCTGTTCAATCAAAGACCATGAGGAAAAATTGACAGAAGTTTTCAATAAATTGCGAGAGAACAATCTAAAGATACAACCCGACAAATGCGAATTTTTGCGAAGAGAAGTTGGTTACTTAGGTCACGTTATATCAAACAACGGAGTTACTCCTAATCCTGAAAAAACGATAGTCGTAAAAAATTATCCTGTTCCCAAGAATCCAAAGGAAATAAAATCATTCCTAGGACTTATTGGATATTACAGAAGATTCATAAATGATTTTGCTAAACTTTCAAAACCACTAACCTCACTATTAAAAAAGGATATTGAATTTAATTGGACGGAAAATCAACAAATTGCATTTGAAACATTAAAAAACAAATTAATAACTGCCCCCATCCTTCAATACCCCGATTTTACTAGACCTTTTGTTTTAACGACAGACGCGTCTAATTATGCAATTGGAGCAATCTTATCCCAAGGCGAAATTGGAAAAGATCTACCTATCTGCTACGCGTCGCGAACACTAAATTCTGCGGAAGGCAATTACAATACAACCGAAAAGGAATTGTTAGCCATCGTATGGGCTGTTAAACATTTCAGACCATATCTATACGGAAGAACTTTTAATATCGTAACTGATCATAAACCACTAACATGGCTTTTCAACGCTAAAGATCCAGGATCTAAATTAGTTCGTTGGAGATTAAAACTAGAAGAATATGATTACACTATCAGTTACAAAGCAGGAAAAATTAACCAAAACGCTGACTGTTTATCAAGAATACCTATTTATACTATCACATATAAAAACTTTTTAGAAAATTTTCCAACCACAAACATCGATAACGTAAATTTTAGCGAAAACAATGACTACATTCTAAAAACTAAAGATAAGAATATAGCATTCCCAACCGCAATCGATTTACATGACTCAATACAATACCCTATTGCTCAG
Source organism: Agrypnia vestita (assembly GCA_016648135.1). Taxonomy (NCBI): domain Eukaryota; kingdom Metazoa; phylum Arthropoda; class Insecta; order Trichoptera; family Phryganeidae; genus Agrypnia; species Agrypnia vestita. Next base: position 123,028 of record JADDOH010004991.1, read on the forward strand.
ATATAATGTGTGAGTCAGATAACGCGGAAATATTTAAATTAAATGAACATGAACTATTTCATACAGCAACAACAAAGAATTCTAACAAAACGTTTTATCACATGTTTATCAAAATTAACCATTACGACAAAGCATCATATAATGATATATTCATATCATTATTTAATTTAAAAGAGAAATTATTAAAAGACAATGTTGAAAGTGTTTCGATATCAGATTTTAGAGATCCATTTAATAACATGAATCAAGAAAAAATTAAACAGATGATTCTCTTCATCTTCAACAATACTAACATAAAAGTAACAATGTATCTAAACACAATAATAAATCCAAAACCTGAAGAAATTTCAGAAATTTTAAAAAATAATCACGATTCACCTATTGCTGGACATACCGGTTTTTACAGAATGTACAACCGTGTTAAGTACCAATACTATTGGAAAGGAATGAAAAAATCAATTTCGGATTATATAAAAAATTGTTCAGAATGTCAACTAAATAAAACTTATCGAAAAAATAATAAAGCACCTATGGAAATAACTACCACATCTAAGGAAGCATTCGAAAGAGTTGCTCTAGATATTGTAGGTCCACTTCCTGAAACAGTTAATAATAATAAATTTATACTAACCTTACAAGATGATTTAACAAAATTTAGCCAAGCTTACGCGATAAAAAATGCAACAGCTGAAGAAATATCAAATCACTTCATAATATTTATTTCATATTTTGGTATACCTAAAACAATACTAACCGACCAAGGACAAAACTTTATGTCGATCTTATTTTCGAAAGTTACTAAATTACTTAGCACTGGACATCGAATATCAAGTCCATATCACCCAATGACTAATGGAGCTCTAGAAAGGAGCCACGCAACCTTAAAAGATTTCTTAAAAATGTATGTTAATAAGGACCAAAACGACTGGGACAAATTTTTACCAATAGCTATGATAAGCTATAACTCAAATATACATTCTACAACTAAATTCACACCTTATGAATTAGTATTCGGAAAGAAACCCGTAATACCAGGAAATCTATTAAGAGGAGATACTTCTAATCCGACCTATAGTGATTATCTAAGCCAACTCAAATATAAATTTTTGCAGACGCACAAAATCGCAAAAGAAAATATAGAAAAATCTAAAGAAGAATCTAAGGAAAGATATGACAATCATGCCTCAGGAATTGAATATAATGTAGGAGATCTTGTATTGCTAAACACTCATCATCGATTGAGAAAAGCATTATCGCCAACGTTTAAAGGACCATATGAGATAGTTAAAATTAACTCACCCGTTAATGTTACATTGAAGATTAATAGAAAATTAATCAAATATCACACTAATCTGATAAAAAAATATCATAAATAAATTTCTTTCATTACAGAATCATGCAAAGATACGTGTTAATCGCATCTGCTCTGATCGTGTGTGCTCAGACAGAGAACCAATTTACTACACCTATTACCAAAGGAGTAGGACTGTACTTCGACACCATCGGAGAAGTCAAAATTTATAATGATTATTGGAAAATGATAACTTTCCAAGACACAGCGAATGTTCAACCACAATTTGAGTCGGTAATGGATGTATATCAAAAAACTTACACCGCTTGTACACAATTAAGATCATATCAACTTGATAACTCTTGTAAAGTTTCGCTTGCATCAATTAAAAACATACTAAATGACCTAGAAGTCAAATTAGAATCCTTTTCACGCCTGATATCAAACAATCGTGTAAAACGAGGTTGGTTTGACGGTATCGGTAGTGCTTTTAAAACTCTGTTTGGAACTTTAGATTCCGCGGATGCTACTTACTATGACGAAGCAATTACGAAAGTTACTCAAGATGACGAACACATGATAAATTTACTTATAGACCAAACACACGTAGTATCAGCAACAATTTTAAATTTCAATAATTCTCTAACTAGATTTAAAACAAACGAAATGATACTCAATAAAAACATTGCAGAAATTCAAAATTTCATGAGCCAAATTAAAACAGAAGCTGTACAAAATGATATGAAGGTTGTACTATTGAACCAAATGGGTTTATTAAGAGATGTTGTAGAAGAACTTAAAGTTCGAATCGAGAACATACTCAATTCAATAATGTTTGGAAAAAATAACCTTATTCACCCTTCAATCATTTCACCCTTACAAGCTTACAAAGAATTGTCATCAAATGTACAATACATCGCACACGGAAGAGAATTTCTCGTTCCGCCCACATTAGACAACATACACATAATTCTAAACTTAGCAACTTTGACATGCTATTATAAAGACAACAAAGTTATATACATAATTTCGATACCTCTTGTACAAACACAACAATTTACACTTAGTAAAATTATTCCATTGCCCATACCACATGACTCATTTCATCCAAATACATTTTCACTAATACAAAATGAACATAACTACATCGCATTGTCTAAATCAAAAACTTTATATTTCAACATGAAAGACTTAACGAATTGTAAATACATAACGTCAACTCATTTGATTTGTCATCGCATGGATGTAATGTCAACAATTGACAATCCCACATGTGAGACAGAAATATTAACTACGAGTCTAAATAAAATACCATATTTTTGTAACACAAAAACCATAATTGGCACAAAATCCTAAACAACAAATGGATTTATGTTCAATCAACAAAGACAAGACTTTCTATTGATTGCAAAACTGATAAAATAGAAGAATTAGATGTATTAGGAACCGGAATCCTTCAACTAAGCAAGCCTTGCAGAGCTTACACTAAATTGTTACAATTTGCAGCAAATAATGACATAACTCGTAATTTGTCATTGCCGCAGTACGATTTCAGCATCCTCGACGATGACTGTTGTACCAAAAATAAAATTAATAAGACATTACCTCACTTAACCCCCATATCAATATCAAATATCGATTTAGACGAACTAAGAGTAGCGTCGCATAAACTCAACCGGTTTGATGAAGAATTAAAGGAAATCAAAAACAAACCTCATATAGTAAAATATACATCTTATTATAGTTCCATAATATTCTCGTTATTGGGTTTAGCAAGCCTATATGGTTTGTATAAATTGTATAGGAGATACAAAAAGTATTATCCTGACAGCAATGGCTGCTGTGTAAAAATCTATAACCAGTGTTTCACCAGACGTGGGAGAAGCAACAGTCATGATAGGTACCCTGCCATTTCATTGACAAACATTAACTCGGATAATCGAGATGGGGAAAGTACACCCGCATTAACGCCTGTTGCCAGGGATAGAATGGTAACAAGGTCGAGTCAACCTTTGAGAGATAACACATATACTTAAAAATGTCCACACACAAAATAAATTATAAATTGGTATTTAAAAAGAAAGAAGAGTTTCTCTCACTCTATCTATTCTTATCTATCCATTATTTAGTGATCACAATAAAATAAAATTATATATACGTATATAAATACTTACAAAAATGTAAAGTATTATGGTAACTCCTTACAAAAATGTAATGGTATTTTTAAAATCTGTACAGTCTGCATATACAATAGAGATATGTAGGTGCATATAATTAAAATATATGTAAAAAGCGCTCATCTCATAGCTAAAGCTGTAATCAGCTTTAATAAGCTGATAAAAGCTGAATAGCTAATAATAACAAAAATGCATATATATATATATATGTAAAATGTATTTCAAAATACATTATCTAAAGATCTTTTATATAAAAAAAATATATATTCTTATCCTATGAATTCAAACTTCCACCTTAAAAGGATGAGTAAATATTTTAAATAACATCTTAATTGACGTCATATACCTTTTATAATCATTAATTATAATCATTGCTTTTGTCATTGTCATTTATGTCTAGAATTTAAATGATTATATCATAATAAATGTTTAGAATTAAGATGATTTCAATTGTCATTGTCACGATCTGTGTGTCACTGTAATTTTTTATATCATAATTAATATTTAGAATTAAAATGATTTGTGTGTCATTGTCATTTTTATATTACAATTAATGCTTAGATTTAAAATGATTTGTGTGAAACAATGTCTAGATCTAAGATAATTCATTACTTATTTTAAAATATCAAAAAATTATAAATTGTATTCGATTCAAAAAAGAAAATATCTTAAAAAAGAAACTGTACCAAAAATAATTCACATATTTTATACACTAGTGTAAAAGCAGACACACTCACTGCTTTATCTATTATAATTTATAAAAAAGAAAATGTACCGATTATAAAACTAACACCATTAAGGAACGCTAATGAAACTACTATTTTGTACCAAGTTGCAGATGATTCTATATATGACTATAAAACTATGTATAATTCTACTGATGTAATGTTTAATGTTACTGATGTAAATGTTAATGTCAAGATTGCAAATACTACTTTAAAAACTGTAGAATATTTTGATGAGTTCAATAACGTCAGATACGTTGATGATGCAAAAAGAACTTTTGAAACACAATTTATAAATTGTAAAAAGGAAGTCGTAAGATTAAACTTTTCTAAACGAGCTTGCCAAGTTAGCTCTGAAAGACTTTTAAAAGAGAGGAAAGAATTAAACTTACGTCATTGTTTAAAAAATTAATGACTTCAGTTCAAAACGGGGAGGTGTTATGAACCCTTGTACTTGCACCCTCTTTTATTTTTACAAAGAAACTAGGGGAACACAGTGAATAGCTGAATCCAATGGTTCCCATGATTCAAATCATTACTCAGCGAAGTAAAACTAATTTTATTACTCGCATTCCAGAAAGGGGACTGTTATCATATCCTGTTGGATACAAAGCATCACGTGTATATTTAGTCATAAACTGTGCACGTGCCGACACTAAATTTTTATTGCTTGCATTACGACATTCCAGATATGGGAACTTACCACATCCCGTCAAGCACAAAGAAACACGCATACATTGCATCATAAACTGTACACGTGTCGACGATAAATAGGACACGCGTCCGCTATAAACGATACACGTGTCGCCACACCCTAGCTTTTGGAAACTAGCGTGGGATGCATGAACTCATTATATTCATTTGATCACGTCACTCCGGGCTATATAAACCGTAGCGCCGTACAAGTACTTGTCTATTATTCTTCGTGCTTCTTGACAGTAACATCGTCTCTGTTGGTTGTAACTCTGCTTATTGTAATCTCTTGATCGAATACAAGTATAAAATCTCTAAGTTGTTTTACTCAAAGTCATCTGGAAGATATTTGGAAATCCCTCTTTTGAAAAGAGAAGACTCTATCGAGTTGTCCTGACGAAAACCCTCTTTTATCCAAAAGAGTGAGGAGGAACCAAAGGAAGATACAAAGACCCCTTGAGTAACAACAGAGCCAAGCTGTTCGACAAGGAAATGAACTAGCTGGCAGACGATCCAGACAGAATATTGAGATCTATCGAACTGCTGGAAAATACTCTGAGGGATAACAACATTGACATAGTATCATTCGCCAAAGATACTTACAAGCACTTTTACAGACTGACGGGGAAGAAAAATAATTTGTATTTTTACGGTCCACCCAACACGGGAAAAACAACAATCATGGAAAAATTGGCAGACTGCCACTACAACACGTCGAGACTGACAGGGCTGTATTCCAACAGCAGTTTTAATTTTGCCAGCCTGATTCACACTAACGCGGTATCATGGACGAGTGAGTCTACAGATGTGAAACACCGAGACAAACAGGACGTGGAAAACTGCGTCATATATACGTCTTCCAATTATCCAATAGAAATTTATGTAGACGTGCCGAACGCACAAGAAGCGGTACAGAGCAGGACATCCACGGTACTCTCCGGACCTTGCCCCAACAGATTACAATTTTTTTCGAAATTTGGATAACTTCTTGCAAAGGAAAAAATTCAACTCCGATGGGGCAGTCCAAACCGCCTTCAAAGATTTTATTGATTCCCGTCCGAATGGTTTTTTTAGTAAAGGGATCGATGAACTACCTATGAGATGGCAAAAGTGCATAGATAGCAATGGTACATACTTTGATTAAATAAATATATTATAATTTTAAAAAATCGGCTTTATGTTCCTCCCATACTAAACGCCGATTTCATATGTAAGGACCTAATATTAAACCTTCTACTACGTTGTAGTAGAAGGTTTACTTACTACTAAGAAGAAACCTAAAAGCTAGATGCTAGTGGAGAGAAAAAATGCCGAATCGTTGTTGACTACAGAAAACTTAATGATGTAACTATCGGAGATGCTTATCCATTACCTAACATTATTGAAATATTAGATCAGCTAGGCAATAGCTAATATTTCACTACACTCGACTTAGCGTCAGGATTTCGCCAAATTAAAATGAGCGAAAAAGACGGAATGAAAACCGCTTTTTCAATACCATCTGGCCATTACGAATATTCTCGCATGCCTTTTGGATTAAAGAACGCTCCTGCTACCTTTCGAAGACTTGTGGTAATGAAATATACAGTAGCCGGCAAACATCTTGAAATTCTACGGCGCAGTGGGAGGAAGTTTGCGCATCTACCTTTCCATCAGCGAGACCCAAATTTCGTCTTCTGCGCATTCCCCCACCACGCCAAATAATTTCAAGAAGTTTGCCGGCAACTGTACACACGCACACGAGCAACGGCGGAACCGTAACATGCTGACGCCAGGTACCATAGGTGGTCAGCCCCCGATTCAGCGGTCACGGGAAAGAAAGCTTGTAGACGCAATATGTCGTATGACACACTCTAGATCATGACAATGTAGCGAGGGAAATGAACGCGAACAAAGAGAAATCCACAGAGGACGGCTATCGCAACCTCAAACAGCGGACGCGGCAAATCGAAGTCACAACATCGGCACACGGGTTGGCGACCGAAGCCAGCCAACACATCGTGATTCCTTTGTTCAGAATCACTATAAGAAGCTTCATCATCAGCGTCAAGTATCTCAGCATTCAAATTCAAATTCAAATGTTTATTCAATGTTCAATGTTACAAATGTTTACAGTGTTTACAAAATTTAATGAAGCTTTTTTCATTGTTGTTGAGTGTCTTGGCAGCAAGTAAACACTAAATTGATTTGACGCCCTGCCTGCTACACTAGTAATTTACTGTATTATAGCAGACAGTGCTCTTCCAGTAGTATAATGTTTAAGAATATTTATTATTTATATAACATTTGTGAATAAATCTTATTGCCAATTAAAATTAAGTAATAGTAATAATTAAATGTTTACAATTTAATAATGGTGTTAATTAATTATATTATAGACAAAGGAAAAAAAATGATCTGAATAGGATATTAATAAAATAAAATAAAATAAAACAATTAAAAGTATTTAAAAAGATGACAGTAACAGTAAGACAGTAAGTGAAAAAAATGATCTGAATAGGATATTAATAAAATAAAATAAAATAAAATAAAACAATTAAAAGTATTTAAAAATTATGATTAGATATATATATATAAATATATATATATATATATATAAAAGCATGATTAGATGATTCGCTTGGCGTCTCTCGAGCCGACCAATCGATATTTTCATACCGCTCTTACGATACCGTGCAGCATTGCAAAAGTATTTTTTCAACCCGCTCCGATATCGTGCGCCGTGCCACGCTGCGCGCGCAACTCGAAGCCGACCCCGTAAGGGGATAATACCGTACCGAAGTCGCATTATTACGATTAAAGCAATTTTAAAATTTTTCTTTACAAAAATCACGCCGCCGCGATCGAGACAAACGAAAAACATTTTACAACAAGTCCGAGCGCGGAGCGCCCGGACCGTGGAATAACGGCCCCCCCGATCATTAGCACCAAACTCGCGAAACTTTTAGAAATTAACATGGCTTCACTATTCGTACCGCAGATGCAGGAACCCGACGGGTCATACCGTACTTGCACCCCATACGAACTTAACCTCTTTACGAAACAACATCACGTCGTCGCGCAGTCCGTAAACGCCGCCGCTCAGTCAATGGACACAACCGCCGCCAACAATAACATCACGACTCCAACCGAATTTCCTCCGTTAAAAACTCCGGTCATCTCTGTCACCACATCGTGGCAAACTCCCAGGCAGTCCGCGAAGCGGACTCGCCCAAACCCTGCATCACCCACTCCAACCACCAATCAATTCTCCGCCCTCCCCGAGGAACAAGACGAATTCGTTCCCACTCGCCGCGACCCGACACCGAGAAACACGCCGCGCTCGTCCCGAGTACCGCCGGTTATCATGCCTACAAAAAACATGACGCACCTCCAATTGCACACGGAAATCAAAAAACACGTCAAAGGGGCGTTCAATTTTAAATACACTAAGGGCGGCACCGCGGCCGTCCAAACACAGCATCTTGAAGATCAAAAGGCGCTGATTATCGGCCTGAAAAATGATGGAATCACGGGATTCCATTCATTTACTCCGGATGCCGAGCGCATGAAGCGCACGGTCATCCGAGGCCTTCCCCTGATTGAAGTCCAGGAAATCGAAGAGGACCTGGCACTTCAAGGCTTCCCCGCAACCAGAGTAGTCAAAATGACTACTCCAAAATCGGAATACCCGCTATACCTTGCCTACTTCGGGCAGGAGGTCGATATGGGCAAACTCCGCACGCAGGTCACCGTCGTATGCTACTGCAGGGTCACCCTCCAGAAGTATAAATCAAACTTTCTACAGCACGGAACACAGTGCTATTCCTGCCAAAGTTTCGGACACAGTTCGCGTAACTGCAACCATGCACCGAGATGCATCAAGTGCCTGCAGCAGCACGCGACGGCGGACTGCCCAAAAAAGACACGCGACCGAATGTGCCCTAAACGCGTCGCGTACGTCGCGAAAATCCAACCGCGTCTCCCACCCCCCCGCCCTACCGCACAGCAGCCCAGCTCAGCACGTCCTCAGATGACCATGAGGCAGCCTGCACCTGTCATCGAGGGAAGGCAGTGGTCGAGCGTCGTTCAGGGTTCGAACGATGCTCCCGCTGCCATTAATCAAATAAATAAGCAAGTATCCTCCGGGCCGCGACCGACGCGCCCGGAGCTCCATACATCGCCACCGATCGGTTCTACCAGCGCGGCTGGGGGCTCGGACCTCAATGAATTCGCGATGTTAATGCGACTCATGTTAAACTCACGCGATCGTTTCAACCAATGCAGTGATAAAATCTCGCGCGCGATGATTTGTCTCGAACTCATGGATGCTCTCGAGCGCCCCAGCGGCGCTGCGTATTAATATTTTTTAACCAACAATGGCGGTTGTAAATTCGGGTGTACATATTATCGCGTGGAACGCTCGCAGTGTCCGTGATAAGGTCGATGAGCTGGTGGCCAGCCTCAACCAAGCTGATGTCGATATTGTGCTACTTTCGGAAACGTGGTTAAAACCTAACAAACCACCCTTCAAAGTCCCTGGCTTTGATGTATACCGAAATGATCGCGAACTCGGTCCCGCCGGGGGAACGGCAATTTTAATTAAAAGCACTATCCCGCATACGCGGTTACCTACACCACCTTTAAAATCAATTGAAGCCACAATTATTAAATTAAACATAGGTGGCCGTGACCACATAATGATCGCCGCATACAATTCACATGCCATTTCGACCGCTGACATTGATACACTCATGGCTATCGGCCCTACAGTGGTCATAGCCGGCGACTTCAATGCAAAACATTCTCATTGGAACTGTCAGCGATCGAATCCAAATGGCAAAAAACTATACACCCATATGGAGACACGTGATTATGCCGTCCTCGCCCCGGACAAACCAACGTTCTATTCACAATGTAAATTTCCAAGCACACTCGATATAGTTTTGACCAAAAACGCATCCTTTCTGTCGGAACCTGTCACCGGGGACGACCTCTCGTCGGATCACCTCCCGATTTACTTTCGGGTGGATGGTGCGGCGAAGAGGGAGCCCCGATTACAATACAACTACAAGGACGCCGATTGGTCAACCTATAAAGAATTCATAAATCACTACATTTATTTATCCACAAATGCCTACAACCACCCTCACGAGATCGCCGATGCAATAGATTTACTGACTGCAATTATTCAAGGAGCTCGCGACACAATTATTCCGGCCAAAGTAGTCCAGCCGTACACTACACCACTCACACCTGAAATAAAAAAACTCATCACAGACAAAAATAATGCACGCCGACACTATCATCGCACTCGCGATAGACACTACAAAACTCTTACCAACTCACTACAGCGAGAAATTAAAATTCAAATCAAACAACTGCGTAATGATTTCTGGGAACAAAAATTGGAAAAACTCGAGCCTGGTGATAACTCCCTATGGAGAATGACCAGAGCCTTAAGGCGCGCTAAAACGGTCATTCCACCACTCATCAAACCGGGGTGCTCACAGCCTGCACTTTCTAATGTAGAAAAAGCCGACGCCTTGGCGGACGGCTTTGAAAGCACTTACAAGGTGACACAAGGGATCGGCGATCCCGACACTGAAAAACTAGTGTCCGACACGCTTCGGGAATTCGGTGCGGCCCCGCCCACCGAAGATGAAATCGATGAAATTAAATTCACCACCCCCGCAGAAATCAAACGCATCATAAAAAGACTTAAACCGTTCAAAGCCCCGGGCCTGGAAGGCATAAATAATATACTTCTCAAACATCTACCACAGCGAGCCATAGTAGTACTCACAAAAATTTTTAACGGATGCCTGCTCCTCGGAATTTTTCCGGAGCACTGGAAAATTGCAAATGTCCTCCCTTTTACAAAACCGAATAAAGATCCCACCAACCCTATAAATTACCGCCCCATCAGTCTCCTTTCGACCATCAGTAAATTACTTGAAAAAATTATCCTGACTCGCCTGGTAGCATACACACACACAAAAAATATTCTCCCGGACGACCAGTTCGGGTTCAGAATGAGGCACAGTACGACACAGCAATTGGTTAGAGTAATCGAGCAGGTGTCAACGGGCTTCAATTGGAAAAAGTGCACTTCTATGGCACTTCTAGACCTCGCGAAGGCCTTTGACACCGTCTGGATTGACGGGCTGATTTTTAAAATGATCTCGATCGGCGTGCCACGGTACCTAATCGAGATCATTAAATCATATCTTTCAGGCAGAAAGTTTACAGTCTCAGTGAAAGGTGAATTTTCTTCCACAAGACAAATACCGATGGGGGTGCCCCAGGGCAGCCTGCTCGGTCCGCATTTATTTAACATTTTTACTCACGACATTCCCTCTTTACAGAACTGCACGCGTGCCATCTTCGCAGACGACACAGCGCTACTCTCCACCTCCCGAAATCCCGACCTGGCCTCCAGACAGCTCCAGGGTGCACTAACCCAAATGGTGGCATACTACCGCCAATGGAAGCTAAAGCTAAACGAGGATAAGACGGAGACCATACTCTTCTCGCACTACTCCAGACCACCTCCACGAGTAAAAATACTCGTGAACGAAGGCGAGATCGAGTGGTCGAAAGAGGTTAAATACCTCGGCCTGACGCTCGATTCTCGCCTTACTTGGAATTCTCACATTAAAAACACCCGGCATAAAGCGAACCGAGCCATCGGCTCGCTTCGCTCTATATTCAACAGGACCGGCGCACTTTCCATCAAAAACAAAAACACTCTATACAATTCCATGATTTTACCTACCATCACATACGCTGCACCTGCCTTCAGCAGCATACAAGACACCAAATACGAAAAACTACAAGTCATACAAAACAAATCACTTAAAATCATATACAACACATCACCCAGAACAAATATTAAAAAGATGCACCATCAGCACAAGGTGGACACAATTAAACAATGCTTCCACAAATTATCAGACAATTTCCACAAATCATGCACTTTTCCATTACAAGAAAATTCACTAATCCGTAATCTCGGTTCATATGAACACGATATTAGTCTTCTGCCTTTCAGATACCGATACAGACTGCCCCGTCATTACTTCATGAAGCAACAAAATGCGCTCGATCCTCCGGAGCGAGCGCATCAAGGCTGACAGCATCGACTTGTACACCGAAATTATGATCTGTAAATAAATAAATATTATTTAAGTCGTAGTTGAATTTTTTATTATAGTTACTATTAATTTATAATAAGGCGGCACTATACATAAAGTGTCGCGCCTAGTTAATTTCACCTTTTTAAATATCACGTAAAATGTTTAGTGGGTTTTTTATTAAAATTTTTTTACCCTTTCGAATTCATGTAAAATATAAAACATACGATGTTTATTACAATAAGTAGTTAGCAAAAGTGTCAAAGTTATAGAACTGACGCACTTGTAGAAGTAGAACTAGGCGGTCTAGCCGCATGTAAAGTACTCAGAGTATCGTAGACTCTAAGGAATCGAAAAAAAAAAAATCGTCAAGTATCTCACTCTTCGATTGGCTTGCTTATACGACGAAAGCTCTCGCCGACTGTATCGTTATACTTCTCGTCATTTAACTGTGTTCTATTGTACCATAATTGTATTTCTATAACTGTTACATTCGATAAATAAATTCTGTCAAACCATCGCGACTTTCATCTCAGCAGCAGCAGAGATATACGACTCTCCAAATGGAGTGGTAACCCTCGATTTAATCCAGCAATCTTAGCGAATCGACATACCATGGCAGTGGCCTTTACACCACCAAAGACTAATGTATACGGTTTTAGCTGGACTCCAGGGAATAAAATGTATTATTTATTCAGACGATATTGTAATTTACGCACGTTCTTTAAAAGATCACGAAGAAAAATTAACCGAAGTATTTTCAAAGTTAAGGGAATACAATTTAAAAATTCAACCGGACAAATGCGAATTCTTGCGAAAAGACGTAGGGTATTTGGGATACGTCATTTCAAGTGAAGGTGTTACCCCTAATCCAGAAAAAACTCTTGTTGTAAAAATTACCCTATACCTAGAAATCCAAAAGAAATAAAATCATTCTTAGGACTAATAGGATATTATCGAAAATTCATCGATAACTTCGCAAAATTGTCTAAACCTTTAACTTCACAACTTAAGAAAGATATTGAATTTAACTGGACTGAAAATCAACAGATCGCGTTCGAAACTCTTAAAAATAAATTAATTTCGGCACCGATTCTTCAATATGCGGATATTAAAAAACATTTTATCCTAACGACAGATGCATCGAATGGAATACTTAATTGAATATTTAAGGTTGACTCTATACCTTATCCGTCTGACATCATGTGTGAGTCAGATAACGCAGAGACATTTAAATTAAGCACGAATTATTTCATTTGGGCAATACCAAAAATGGAAATAAAACTTTTTACCACATGTTTATAAAGGTCAATCAGTACGACAAAGCGTCATACAATTACATTTTCTTTTGACGGTTTGACGGAATCGGAAGTGCATTCAAAACACTATTCGGAATCTTAGATTCAGACAAAGCTAATTATTATGATAAAGCTATAAACAATGTTACTAAAGACAATTAGCTAACCTTGTTGTTTGTTTCATTTTACACCCGACTACCTTCTACGATTTTGCTGCCTGCTGACACCGACCTCTCTCGAGTTCGAGACTTGGTACATCGCTGCGATCTGCTGGTTGCTGTCTGCTGACGCCGAGCGCTCTCGCTTCACGCCCGGTACTTGGATATCGGCGGCGATCGCTACGTGCGGTGTGCTGACGTTGAGCGGGACATTGTCACGCTCGGTACCTACTACTTCTGCGGAGTGCTGTTTGCTGGCGCTGACTTGCCAAGCTAAGTATTCCGTCGCATCAGCCGTCTTTTTTAAGACGAGAGACCGCTTCCGGGAGACGTGCTTCACTGTTCGTTGTACCACTGCTCCTAGTTTCGCGCGCCGATCCCTTCGTCAGCTCGCGAAATTCGCTGAATTCTGGCCCTATAAGGTCCAAATTCCGACCGATCGCCCTCGCGGGATCGCCAAAGTTTGGATCTAATTTCCAGTGCCGTGGAAAATCCAGTGCCGCAGAGAGTTTCCGAAAGTCTCTCTCTAAAACAAAAAACATCGCGTGTGTCCTCCTCAGTCGAGTTTAATCTCCTGAGTCGAGCCCGCCACATATACTTTTCAAACATTTATTGACATAAAATTAAAGTGCTTTTCTGCGAGCGTGTGAACTCCTCAGTGAGCTTTTCTCCTGAGTGAGCCCCTCCTGTGACAATCTTGTATTGTGTTTTTAATAATAATTTTTCTTTTATAAACAGTTTATTGACATTAAATTAAAGTGCTTTTTCTGCGAGCGTGTGAACTCCTCAGTGAGCTTTTCTCCTGAGTAAGCCCCTCCTGTGACTATTCGTGATAATATTTGTGTAAGTTCATATTTTCTACATGTGCATGTAAACCCCCAAAAAAAACCACTTAAAAATTGACAGCCCTGAAAAGGGCCCTTTTTTATAAAAATTTCTTAAACAGCTTTTTTGTAACATGGTACACTAAAAACTTCAAAATGACAAATATTAGGCCAGATCTCCTAAACAAGTTCAACGACTTCACGAACGAAGAACTAATTAAAGCCATTGCCATAATACAAAACAAATCAAAAATCAATCAGCGTCCAGTAAGGTATTTCCTTAACGATGAACCAACCCCTACCGCAGCTCCACCCGACCCTCAAACACCATCTACCTCCACTACAACTCCATCTACCAGCAAACAATTCCAGGACTTCCCATCGCTACCAACACCAACTTTAATGCCGGCCTGGCAAAAAGTCCCTCTGAAACGTCGCAAGACAACCAACTCTCCTCCCGGCTCCCCATCAGGCACAAGTGCCACATCTACCACCAACCGTTATCAGTGTCTTTCGGACAACGAAGACACTGATGACACCGACGCCGAATCCGTCATTGAAATAGACAACAATACCCAAACTCCAGCACCAACAAAGACTCCAACCACCAAGAACCCCAACATACCACCCATCATCATTAGAGGAAATGATAACTGGCGCCAACATGTAGATACCCTAAAAAAATCAGGAATCAAAATCAAGACGGCTAAAATGAACAAACTCGGCGTAAGTGTTAATGTCGAAGACATTGACAGCTTCCGTCAAGCCACTAAAATTTTAGAAAAAA